>JAAXOA010004444.1:0-10298 GCA_036561885.1 Salina celebensis
AGGTCTAAATTATGCATGGTTGCTCATAAATCATAAAACAAATATGAAGTGATGATCTAATCGGAAAGACCTCCCTTGATTCAAGTTGGCTTGAGCTCATGGGTACTTTCTGGGTTTTTACCAGACCAATTAACCCTGACACCTTCTGTTTTCTTTTTAATCGAGTAAAGCTACATTTTTTCGAAGATAAATTTGAAAATGATTACAGGTAATTAGCCATTATTCACGCAAGCATGGCGGTTATATAAAACGTAATCAATGTGCTGTCAGGCTTTACGAGTATGAATACTATATTGTATATGAAAAGAAGCTGAAGTTCCCAAGTCCTTAAAAGCTTGCGTTCCGCCTTGAATTAACTTCATTTCTCGTCAACATTTCGGTTCGGCATCAATTTTTTGATTCGCCATTTCGCCATGAAAGTTATAACCGTATTAGAGATCCACTTCCACTTCCTGGTTCTGTACATGTTATTCATTGGAATCGTCTCAAGTGCCCCACAAAGACCTTTTAATCCGCAAGGACCTGGATCATCAAGACCACCGCAGCCTCAACCAAGACCACCTCCACAACAGCAGAATTTGCAGCAAAAAGTTGACCAGATTGCTAGTAATAAAATAACGTAAAAATTCGTCTTCTAAGCTAAATTTAATTGATAACTTAAACAAGCCTTGTGCTTTTACTTCGTTTCAGTACAAATTGTTGACATGGACAACCGTCTCACCAGTATGATCAACACATGGAACGATTTTGTGGAACGCAGCGGTATGAGGGATAACAGAGACCTACGACCTCCTCGTCCATTCATTTTTTGATAGTAATTTTCATTTAAAAGTATCTTGTTGAAGAATGTGACGGACAATTAAACTTAAGCTTGACATATTTATTTTTCCGAATTACTCATAATTCCATGTAATTTGTGGCGATTTTTATGTATAGCAAATTGCGGCATGCATTAACTTTTTTAAATAAACCACAAAACTAAATGTTCATCACAATAAATTATTAAAATCTTTTTCCATCCCGCATCTTGGGATTTTGAAACATAAACAAACGAACAAAGAATACTACAAAATATTAATAGTGGCAACGCGTGTCGACCTGAGCTAAAATTGTTACTAACAGAAAATCTATTATTCCAGTCTAAGTTCATCAAATGACTTCCTTGTTTCGTAGCATTTTGATTAGATTGAACAAAATTGGCATAAATATCACACCTACAAAAACCGACATTTTGACATGTGGATGGAAGCAAATTGATCGATGCAGATTTCAATCGGTATCAATAGTCTCAAATTCTATACGATGTCCCATGAACCTACCGACATTTTGGTGTCAAATGGGAGCTATTTGATGGGCTGAAAATAAAGTGAAAGGCAATTAGGCAATAATCATTAGTTTCAACTTATACACATCTAAAATTTAATCTGTTGCTAACTTGTCTTGGGAAGTTGAACACCCTCTGAGTCTTGAACGAGGACCTTATGCTCTCTATTCTGGAACAAATATCGGACTAGCAAAGTTTTGTCATCACCAGGAGCTGGGTCATAGAAACCTGGTAAGTTAGCCTGAAAGAAAATCGCCATAGAAAAGAACGAGTTTTTAAATGTTTGAACAAGCTTTCATCATGACGATAGCATTAGTGAACGGAAAGTTCCTTTAGTACCTTTGTAGAGTCGTGAAGATCCAATCTAGAATCCCGGACTAGACACTGAATCGGAACGGTCACGTCCAAAATTTCCTGATCATTTGTGGGTTGAGCTGACCGTGCATCTTGTAGAAAAGCACCATAACTGGCAGAAAGTATAACAAGGCCATTACGGGATCGCTCTTCCACTGCTATCTTTTGGTAGGTTTCGTGCATTAACGCTATGGCGGCTGCTGCTTCGGCTTTTTTCTCTTGTAGCCTAGAAAAATGAAACATTTGAGTTTGTTGAGAAACCAATCAAACAGATAAGACTATTACGCAAATAAAACCACACAGACAATTAAGAAAGCACAAATTCTCTTACTGCTCTCTGTAAGCTGACTTCTGTTTTTCTTTCTCCAAACGTTTCTTCTCGATCTCGTAAGGTTCTAAGAAGAGCTTATTTACTAATGTCCACAATATTAAAGGGGCTACTGTTCCATAAAAAATCGGAGGTGGCAGTATTTGGTCACTAAGCTGTATTGGAAATATATAAGCTTGATTTCCTCTTTGCAACCTGTAAAATACAGAGAACGAAAGGTAACATAACATATTCCTAAAACACATATGATATTAGCGTTGTGTTTACGATTGGACCAACTTTAATCTCAACATAACACCAACAGGCACTCCTACAACCATAGTCGCACTAAGATTTGTGACCTGGGAATACTTCTTATCCAGCCCGTATTCCAACATGGCACCGAATGAACCAGCTCTATTCAAACAAAACAACAACTATTAGTGGATGCTCAACTACTAGTATGAAATATATGTACACATGCTGGATCACTTACTTAATTGCTCCGCGTACTTTGACATTGTTTTCGAACCTATAATAACAGCTTCCAGAAGCAAAGGTGTGTGGTATCCCTAAATGTATTGATGCGGTGAATCTGTAATTTTGACCACCCCTGGAAGAAAAATAAATCTCCATGACTTCCAATTACCTGATAAGGACATTATGAACATAAGACCATTGCCAACTCGGCAAATGTATAGACTGTGTTAGTCTACCTTATGTAAGACGACTGCAGTCCACTCATGGAACCTGCTCTCCACATTAAACTTAAACTGGAAACTTGGTCTAACGGTTTGTGTGCACCTGCTGTGAAAAAGGGTCTGAAACCATGTTCAGTTGAGTGACCCATAAACCCAAAACTCGCTGTTGCTCCAGTGTTGAAAATGGGTGCAGATCCTTTCAAACCAAAATCCATTCCATTTGTATTTCCACCAACTTCCATTTCTCCCCATGAGCTCTGGCTGCAATACAATCAAGTCATTATAGCAAAGCATTGTTTCTTTTATTGTTGCGAATTCCAATCAACTTACCCAATAGTACGTCGTAGTCCACACATTATCTGGCCCTTTCCTCTGCCGTTTTCAGCAGAAACGTTGCCAGACATAGTGCATGTATCATGGGACGTAAACGGGGCCTCAATGGATTGGGCGAAATGAAACCCAGTCAATTCCAGGTAAGGAGGAGCTGTTGGCACCGTAACAAAATGGTAGAATTTTTAGAATTCACACAGTAAAAAAACTACACACAAAAAAGACATCATCCTCATCTTTCTTGTACTTACCGTCATAGTAAAGAAGATCCTCATCTTCTTCAGGTCCTTCGTATGGAGAAAATAACTCAGACATATTAATATTGACTGTGACCGAACCTTTTGGGTTCATTAGTCGCTCAAGTCTCCGTTCCTCTTTCTCTCTGCCAAAATAAGCACCAAGTTGTGTTACATAGAAAATAGAATTTTTAGTACTTTTAAATACACTGAACTACTACGTACTTTTGTATTCTTTCATAATCCTCCCGTATCTCTTGTGGTGTTCGGAATCTCGTCACAACTGCAAGTTCCTTTTCATCTTTAATTCCTTTCATTCCTAGGGTATCGTAAATTGCTCGCCGATGAGGATCTGTCAGGACTATTCACAAACAAAATTGAATGTTTCAACTTTTTCGCTAACAAGGAACAGTTCAGCCACTATCAAATGTTTTAAGATTTAATTTACTTTCATGAGCAGTTTTTGCTTTCTCGAACAACTGCCTCGCATAGCCTTGCTTCTCTGGATCCCTGCACTTGTCTGGATGATAAATTCTGGACAATTTCCTATACTGGTTCGTTATCTCCTCTGTCGTTGCCTTTCTAGACACATTTAAAAACGTGTACAAGTCATTTTCAGTGGGGTCTTGGCTTCCAGTTGGGAAATCCTTGTCCTCATCTTCATTCTCCTCCGAGGTAACATTGAACATGTCACCTGACCCGGGGTCCATTATTACAAACTATTCCTTGGCCCTCAGCCGATGAATATCTAAAAAAAAAATCAAATCACACCAGTTAATTAATTAAATTATACATCGAGGTTGACTAAATTGCAATCTATGTGTTTCTATTACCTCTGATTCTACTCCAAGGAAGAATTACGTCAGCTTGGCACCTCCCAAGGAACAATGATACTGCACACCGAAGTAGCTCCCTTATTCGCCGAGTTTTCCGAAGTTGCCAGCTGAGCCGTTAATTTTATCTTTCTAATGAACTTTAAGTTTGAGACAAGAACAAGAAGCAGAACGATGTCACAATTATCTAGATGGAAATATACCGAACATATTTAAGAAATTCGGCAAATTGAAAGTATTCCAAGATCGGCTATCGGTCGCACTAAAATAGAAGAAGAATGTTTATCATTTTTGGGTACATCTGCTGTTGAGATTTTCATTGGCGCTGTGTGAAATACGACGCGGCAAGCCAGTCAATTCACATGTGCTGCAAGAACTACGGACGGATGGTTGCAGAAGAGTGCAAATTGTCACTTGCATTGATTTTGTTGTAGGGTGCTTCAGGATGATTGCTTTAATATGAAGATTTTTTAAAAGAAACTAACTAGCTGTTCTGTGAACCGGACTTGTTCAAAGTTGGTGCACCTACATTGAAGCCTGGGGGGTTTGACCGCGATGGGGATAAGTATGACTGGAAGTAATCAAACCGTGGTGGGTGAGAAGGTTGAATCTCTTGAGGAGAGCCCATCCAAATTGTTGCTGTCATTGTGTGACATTGAAGAGTATCTGGAAACTGAAGGGAAAGTGAGTGAGAAAGTGAAACCTAATGACAATAGTAAGAAAGAAGACACCATTCCGATTGCCCATGAGTGGGGTAAGAAGGAGAGATCCCTGGACGTCCAAATGGTTGGGAAAGATGCTAAAATCCGTTTCGAGGATTTACAATTGAAGGAAAAAACATTAATGGGACTAGCCAAATGCGGCTTTTATCAACCGTCTCCAATCCAGTTGAAAGCGATACCATTTGGAAAGTTTGGATATGGTATGAAAGTCATGACTCAGAATAATCAAACTTTGCAATAATGGTAAAAAACTCATAACTCATCTCTTTTTCTGCAGACTTGGTCTTACAATCGAAGTCTGGCACAGGGAAGACATGTGCGTTTGGACTTATCATTTTGGAGCAAATGGACTTGATTAATGCGGTGGATCAAGTGCAAGCGCTTTTGATTGCACCTACTCGCGAAATAGCATGTCAAAACGCGGATGTCATTAAAGGTATTGGTTGCTACATGGAAGGACTCCGAGTTAAGGTTTTCATCGGTGGAACCTCTGTTGATCAAAGTATCCGTCGGTCTAAAGTCTGCAACGTGGCTTCTGGCACACCTGGCAGAATCTGGCATATGGTAAGTGATGGAGAAATGGATGTTTCCAAAGTTCAAATAGTTGTTCTTGACGAAGCAGACAAACTCTTGGAATCATTGTACATGGAAGACCTTACTGCTATTTTGGAAGCCTTGCCAAAAACCAAACAAGTGATCGCCGCGAGCGCAACTTATACTGACGGATTGAAAGAGTTTCTAAAGCGATTTATGTGTGAACCAATGGAAATAGCGTCAGATCCTAGTCAGGCGCTTCTAGCTATTCATTTGTACGCTGTGGATGTGTACAAAGTATTGGACAAACCGAAGGATGCTCACAATCAGGAGGCCATCTTCACCAGCAAAATGGAGGTCTTGCTTAAGATTTTGGAACATTTACCATTTACACAAGCGATCGTCTTCTCCAGAAGTTTTATGTAAGTTTACCCGTACATTTACATGGGCCAATTGCCAGTCAATTATCTCGCATAAACATTTTACTTGTTACATAACTGTAATAGTTCTTGTTTCTATTGTTACTGTATCTTACAGAGTGGACAAGATCTATGATGTTCTTTTGGACCGTAACTATGACACTGGACGACTTACCGGAGCCCTTGCACAATTCGACCGGCTAACAGCATTACGTAATACGCAAAGAGGAAAATGCAGGATTTTAGTTGCAAGTGATTTGGGTGCTCGAGGGATTGACTGTGAAGGTGTAGATCTCGTCATTAACTTTGAACCACCAGACGACGCTTTTACGTTTGTTCATCGATTCGGGAGGGCTGGTCGGTTTGGAAGCTCTGGGACTTGCATAACTCTAGCTACTTATCGAGGGGATTTTCGAACTCTTTCTGAATTTGCCAAAATTTCGAGGTTTGAGACAAGAGTAATCATTTCGGAACAACAAATAGTGGCTTTGGGAAAAGGTCAACATCAAAAATTGGAAAGTTTAAGGCGCCAACATGCCAAAGTCCCTTTGAGTGATTTAGAAAGTGACGATGTGAAAGAGAAGCTAGATTTATTCATGAATCTGCCTGCAGAATACCCTTCAGTGGACTATGATATCATAGCGGGGTTTAAATTAAATGTAGATGTTAGTTCAGTTTGGAACAAAATGCAGGAGATGAAGCGGAAGTACGATAAGTATAAGTAGTTGTATACAATGAAACCAAACTCCCAACGCTTTTATATCGTGAAACTGTCGAGTGTTTGAAATTACATGTTGTAGTTGTGTAAATATGTATTTTTTGTTCGAGATTGCAGAAACATTAAAAAATGCAAATTTGGAAAAATTTCAAAATGACTGAAATAGAACAGTATCAAAATGAAATGAAGCAGTACAAACGCAAATGTTATTATACTTACGAATGAATGCTCTTGAGACACTTGCTTGTTTCGAACAGTTAATCAGTGCGGAACATTAATCCGACTACTCCGCAAATGCGATAGTTGCATATAACATAAATACACAATACTTCATTTTGTTTTGTGTTTTAGAACTAGGTTTAAAAAATATATACCGATGATCTATTTCTGGTAATTGTTATTGAGTTAACAAATTAATTAACCAATGGGTCTAGTTTGTTCTTATTAAACCTAGTAGTTTGCTTTCATTTCTGTGTTATCCATTTAATTTGCGGTTTGTAGAAAGGCAAAAAGTCATTGTCAGTGGCAGTAACAATTATCTAGTCAGTATGCACTTGTTAATTTGCATATCTTATTGTCTAATGAAGAACTGTTCGAAAATAAAAAATATATAGATGAAAGGGAAACGTGTTAATTGATTTTTTCTTATAAAGATGGGACCCTTTTTCATTTGCGATGCGATCTGGAATGCAGTAAACGGATTTCCCTGCAAACCTTACTATTATATGCTTGCTTACTAATTTATACCGGTACTAATGTATACCAGTACTAATTTATACATATGTACATACTTCTAGACAAGTCTTCAATGCGCAAATACCTAGCCTAGATTTATAACAAACTTGTAACCGCATGCAAATTGTTCTATGATAATATTAACAAATAGAGCAATTTTAATCAATTTTCTCCCATGCCATCACAATTCGCTTAACCATTAAGTCTTAACTCTTCTCATGAGTGTCGCGTCAATTGCCATGTCATTAGAATCCTATATTCCATATTCAGTTTTCTTGCGACAGGGAAGGTCAAGCTAAAGTACTGATAGCATCAAGCATGTTGCAAATATTACGCAGATGACATTGTTAAGCTCACTGCTAGAAACTATTATCTTTCATAACAAAATTATCTGTACTAAACAATTTGTAGAAACAATGAGCAGATAAGGATAAGCCGTAAAATTTTGTTGTTCCACGTTTAAAAAAAATAGGGCAAACTGATAGTTTTTAACTAAATCGGCTACAGGGACAGAACAAGTTTTGCATAAAACACTCTTTCTGTTGATTACAGGAAGAAGACACATTACTTAATTTTTAAATAGTAGTAAAAGCCACATCATGTTCCTAATTTTAAATGCCTTTTAGGCCAATAAGAGCAACAAAATATTGAGGGTCAATGCAAGGTCTTCTACAAAAGAGCTACTATAACGTTTGCTCTTTTATCAATATCATCATAGCAACACTTTTTTCCTATGAGATAACTAGAATGCTAGTAATCTAGAAACTAATGAATTCATGTATGTATTTATACTGTGATACATAATTTTTGCTTTATAAGGTAATATAATAATTGAAACTGGTAAAGTAATGTTGTTCTTTTTGTAGCATTCTTATTCATGACCTTTCAAAACGCAGTACGTTTCCTAGTGATGGGAAAATTTCATTAATTGATCCATATAATGCTCATCTTCATGCATTTTACTATTACTTTACCGCGTACGCACTCCAATTATAAAACAAACAAGAAGAGTACATCTTTGCACTAATTCACCCACACCCTTGACAGATTGTTTCTGAAAATGTTTCCGTTACGAGAACAAAGTAGTTTAGAGTTAGTTTGAAAACTATGCATATAACTTGCCTATGTCTATCTGAAAACCACAAAAACATGTGAAAAGAAGGTTATTCCAATACCTACATGAGATCATAAAACAGGCGTCCACACGCATGATTCCATTTGCGTACCATGATTTCCTAGGAATGACTTCAACACTAATGGATGGATAAGCAGTAGTTATCAGTTGTAGTATAGCCATCCCCCCCTGTTATTCCTTTCATGTGAAGTTGGTCTCCGACTTCCTTTGTGGAATAGCTTTTGGAGGCGATACAATGTTTAGTTGAGCAACGACTGCGTTTTAATCACCATGAAAAGAAGACATTTATCATGTCTTGTCACCATAAAACAACGATACTTCTCTCGATAAGTTTCAAATTGCAGTGTTCCTATTTCGACCTTTGAGGATAACAAACTTCAAGCGTCCCTTGCGTTAATTAATGAGTCTATTACTATTTTTGGCAGTTTTAAGTTTCAATTCCTCGAAACCTCTACAAGAAGCCAGTCATTGATCATAAGTTTCAAGTAAGTGATCAGGACATGAAAATTCATGTCCTTTTGCGTAAACTATTTTCAAGGAAGGAAGCCGTGTTTAAGTAGACGTTGTGATGTGTTAGTTTTTCATGGAAGAACCCTATTAATCAAGAATTTTTAAAAAATGTCCAAGGAAAAGATTTTAAAAGATTATTGTACAGTGGCAACTCCTCGTCAGCGCCAAAGACATCTAATTAGTATGTCAGGCTATCTGTTCATGTGGATAGTGATCAGTGTCAGTTTTAAGCAATGTGGTGGTGTTGAATATTTTCTAGATGAAGATGAACATGCTCAGTCCCTCGAGGGTGGGAAACTGCCCAAGATTCCTCCAGAAATTAGAGTTCTCGCAAAACATGGCGAGTTTCATAAGACAATTTATGATTTGCCTAATACTGAAACAGTTCTAAAAGAAACCCACTTTCAACTGGATCCTTAATGACTTTGCCCACTGGAATGATACTCACCACTCCAACGGCTGGGAGCGAAGTCATTCTGGCAAAATTGATCCAGAGGAGTACCATCCTGCAGACACAACCAACATTTATCTAGAATGCACTGCAATTTACCCCGTAGAATGGATTTATGAAGGGGATGGGGTCAGTTAATGACATTACCACTTTTGCTTCAACTATGATTGTGAATAAATTATGATATATAGCAAAATACTGAAATTTTCTAGTGGGACATCGGGAAGGGGATCAAAACGGACCGTATTGCAAACGCACATAAAATCCGTAGTAGGAATCTACGGGTGACTGAGGAGTTCCGGAACAAAAACCAACGGCTGGGAGCGAAGTCATTCTGGCAAAATTGATCCAGAGGAGTACCATCCTGCAGACACAACCAACATTTATCTAGAATGCACTGCATTTTACCCCGTAGAATGGGTTTATGAAGGGGATGGGGTCAGTTAATCGCATTACCACTTCTGCTTCAACTACAATTATGAATAAATTATGATTATGTAATTAAATACTAAAATTTTTAGTGGGACATCGGGAAGGGGATCAAAACGGACCGTATTGCAAACGCACATAAAATCCGTAGTAGGAATCTACGGGTGACTGAGGAGTTCCGGAACAAAACGACCACATTATACTTCGCTCAAATCGGATACTTAAGTTTGTTTGAAGTCGCGAGTGGAAATTACACTTGCAGAAGTCTGTTAGACCCCAAAATTGCTTCATTCTTTTACCTGTACATACCAGGTTAGTTTTTTGCACAAAACCCCATACGTTTAGATGATTGATTTGCATAAAGTTTGTATTTTTCATTCCAGTCAACTCTCGGTCGTACGATGAAATAGAAATTCCTAAACGGACGTTACTTCTAGACTCTCAGCAAATCGTAAGGTATCCTGAAAATCTTCTTTTCAACGACTACATTCGGCTTCCATGCAGCGTGTCTGATCCAGCAGCCCGTGTATCTTTGCACAAGAGACAAGTTGATGGAAAGT
>JAAXOA010004445.1:0-10298 GCA_036561885.1 Salina celebensis
CAAGACAATTTTGAAGTGGATCGTTAATGGGAAGTAGTACAGCAAAAATGATAAACATAGCGAGAAGGTAGTGACGATATTAATGGTAAACATAAGAGTAAACTTTATGAGCGGTTTGTAGTTTGTAATTTTAGGGCATGGCTGCGTAGATGACGTTTTTAGATGACCCTTCTGTGTGAACGCAGCACCGCAAAGTTGACACCTGAAGTCCTTTACATGGCTGTGAGTCTTTTCATGCCTTTTCAAATGGGACAAATTAGAGAATTTGGCGTCATAGGTTCCACAAAAGAATGGGCGCTCCCTGGTATGGATGAGAAGATGAGCGTCAAGACGACACTTATTCTTGAACTTCTTGTGGCACATGACACACTCGTAACGATGTCCTTTCGGGTTGCTCATTTTTGAAAATGCTGGCCTGCAAGATCATATGACATATTGCGAAAATCAATGTTTACTTCACCAATTCAAGTTGCCATTCATGACAGTCGGTTTAAATTAATAAGTTAATTTAAGAATAGATATTTTGGCTGTAAATTCTTACCAAAATCTCAAAGATTTCAAGTTGTGAATAAGACTTGGCGCTGTTCCTTTGGATCCTTGGCCTGATTTCGGAACCTAGAAGAAGCACAAAATAAATCAGTTAGTGAAATACGTGTCAATAATTAAAATACTTTACTTAATGAAACATGAAATTAATGCTCAATATACTGTAATGTTGTTACCTCAGAAACAACCGGATCTGATTTAAAATCTGGAGTCTGATGGACAACAACTGGACGAGGAAACTTTCTAGGACAATTTCACAATTTGTTTTTATTTTGTTTTGTTGAGATGAAAAGAGAGGACCAAGATGGAACAAGACTGCACAATTGCACAAGAACCTTGAGAGGTGGAAGAATGTCATGGACAGTATTTTGGAGCACATTGACTGCAGAACAAGTGACAAACCACAGCAAAGTGCTGTCGACAGACTTTTACTCTAGAACATCTAGTAGTGCTGAACCTAAATCCTGGCCGCCCTCGAGAATTTCAGCCAACTAACATACAGGCCGACCCTGCCCGCTGACTGGCCGCCCATCCAGCCACCCGCTCACTCCAGTCCCATTCACTCAGTCAACAACGTTCAGTTTAAACCCGTTCGATTCACATGACGTACTTTATGCATCATCCCTTGGTGCGAGGCTTGGCTACTTACTCGGTTCACTACTGGAGGATGATGACCCAAAACTGGATGAACACAGAGATGTAGTCGATGTGGACGAGCCGCTCCCACGGCTACTAGGATAAGAGAATTCCCCTGGGTCGGGGGAAGCAACGCGAGAAGTCGGACTGACCTGGCTTTGAATCCTACACCCTCGAATCTGACCTGAACTAAAAAACAAAGAAAACAGTTTTCAGTATTGATTTGTTTTAATGAAGATAATTTTAACTTTGAAGATATTAGCGAATAAAATCTCAAGTTTTAATTAGTCCTGCTTCCTTACCGGATTTCATCCCACGAAAAGTGAGACTGTGAGCCATGAGGAACAGGATTTTTATTGGTAGCACGAGGTTGACGAGGAGGTAGTCCCTCCACGACGGGCTCCTTAAAGAACTAACTAATTTCCAGTCTTTTGTTCCAACCAATAAACCAAGGAGTTTAATACTTCTAAGGTAAAAACAATTAAATTATTTTAGGAAATGACAAAGAGTAGAAATTGGACGTGATTCTGTTTCAGTATTTGAATAGGGAATTTCACATTAAGGCTATTGAGTCTCCTCCAGAAGGAACTTTCCAACTAAGACTTGCTACTTGCAGGAAAAAGACAGGGAATAAAAACGAAAAAGCTTCGTATTTTGGATACTGACTTGGATCTTCTCATTTGATTATCAACCGCATCCGGCAACATTCTCTTGACGCAGTCAAACTCCTCTTTTTGGAGATAATGCAAAACCATAAGATGAGGCATTATAGCATCTGAATCATTTAGAGTTCCAGGAAAAGCTGGCGATTTTGTTGCGTTTGTTCCAAGGTACGTAAAATTACCAAAATATGCTTGAATATATCAGTCATTGTCATGCATCCCATCTTGCATGGATTTTTACAGAATGCATTTCAATCCTGAATGTGCCCGGCAGGTGTCAACTTTTGCAATGCGACCTATCGATATGAAGCCCGTGCAAAGTCGAGTTGAAAAGAACATGTTTCGGGTGTGACGATGGCGCGCAGGCAAGTTTTATGAGAAATCGCAAGACAATTTTGAAGTGGATCGTTAATCTGAACTAGCACGGCAGGAATCCTAAACATAGCATGGTAGTGACGATATAATTCATCGCGTCGAGACGATAGTAATGGTGAAGATACGAGCAAACTTTATGACCGGTTCCTAGTTAGTAATTTTACGGCATGAAAAATGCAATTTTCGTATTAAATCTTGACTTCTTGACGAGTTTTCTGGTAAAAAATGTACAAAAAACCGGGACCTTCAACGGAAAGATATTGCACCAAGCTCAGAATTCGAATTTCAACGGTTTTAAATTATTTAATTAAAGTTCATTGATGAATTTATACATGACTTTTATACATGAACCTCTTCTGGCACATGACACACTCGTAACTATTTCCTACGGGGTTGTTCATTTTGAAAATGGGTAACCTGCAAAATCACATTACAAATTGTGAAAAGTTTAAATCACAGTTTACTACACCGTTTTAGTTTTTCTATTCAAGACCGTTCGTTTTAATGAATAAAAAGTAAGAAAAAATATTTTGGCTTTTTGGTTTTACCAATCGCTAAGTTTTCAAGTGGTGAATAAGACCAAGGCGCTCCTTCCTTCGATTTTTTGCCTGATTTCGTAACCTGGCATAAAACACAAAATAAATCAATTAGTGACTTACGGGCCAATAATTAAAATTAGCTTACGTGCAACTTACACGAAATTAATGTTCAAATATAAAATTGTTACCTCCAACGTCAGAATGATCTGGATCTGATTTAATAAGTGGAAAGTGACGGACATCAACTGGAAACATAAAATTTCTTTTTTTAAACACAATTTGTGGTTGTTCTGTTTTGTTGAGATGAAAACAGAAGGCCAAGATGGAACAGAGACTGTAGAGAAAAAAAAATCTGTTTTCAGTTTAATTTGCATGAGCGGGAAGCGGAGAGAATGAAGAAGCACTGGCACTAGAAGAATGTTAACTTCATTTGAATAAATCTTTATCCAACACAGGGAGAATCGAGGATGACTTGCCTACTTTGCATTACACCAATTTATCCAGTTCTCAATCCATTCAAATTTGTCTCTCTTCCACTGGTCACTTTTGTCATGCCGTACAATTTTTTTTTTAAACCGACCTCAAATTTCACTTAAGTTGTAATAAAAAATAACGAAATGGATAAAAAACCGTTTTCCGGAACAAAAAAACGAAAGCACGGATGATTTGCTCCCATTCCCGCTGAAATTTCAATTGAGACCCGTCTAAATAAATTACCCGATTTTAGCAGAAATTAATTACACATATAAAATTTTAGACCTGGGTCTTAATTACAATTCTTACGGCACAAAACTACAAGGGAACGGTTTTTACTGAAAGGAAACATGTTTGTATGGAGACTGAAAATAGCAGAGATGAACAAAACTAACTCAGGATTGGCTGATGATTTGATGGGAAAAGCGTTTTGTCAACATTTAATTGAAACAGGTCCGATTTGAAAGAGTACACAAGAATCGAAAAATACATGTAGAGATAATATTTTTGAAATACAAAATGGGAGCGCATTTATTCACTTTATTCTTAAAGAGAAAATTTCTTATAAATTCCATAAAAATTGTAAGTAAAAAACATAGGTTAGTGATTCAATCGTCATTAGTGGAAAGGAACAACATGGCTTCTATCGTATTTCTATTAATGGACACAAAATGTAATGCAAAAATGGGAAAATAAAAATATATGTGATATTATAGTTTTGTTACAAAGAAAGCAAACTACGTAACGTGAACTTTCACTTTTGAAAGCTCCATCAGCCTACGCTTTAACACAAGAACCTTGAGAGGTGGAAGAATATTGTGGACAGTATTTTGGAGCACATTGACTTCAGTACAAGTGACAAACCACAGCACTACCTCGCACTCATACTCTAGAACATCTAGTCGACAAACACACTTTTGCCGTGAAGCGTCTCGCGATCCTGGCGATTCCCCTTCAGAAAATAAAACCAGTCCTTTACACCACGAAATCTTAAATCTTGAAGTAGCGAAAGCGAAGCCAAGTTAATTTCGTGTACACACGATTCATTGAAACCGCATCAATGAACTATCGAATCATTGAATGCGAACCAATGTACTCATGAATCATTGTTAGCATCATTCATGTCTCTGTATCTCGTCCACGTGACGAAATATGACATCAATGCTATAACCAGAAATGATCAGCTCACCGACGTCTATTCATATCACGAATAATATTTTACTGTATATAATGAAGCATTATTGCCAACTTTAATGACGCCATTAACTAATGAACGTGATGACATAAAATCTTGAAAATACGTCCCCTGAGTTCTAATGCATATTCGAATATGTGTACCAAGTTTCAGCGAAATCATATTGAGCAGCTAACACCAGTAAACATTTTTCGTTCTTTATTGACTTTTTTTTATTATTGCCATAATAGCAAAAAGCAATAGTGGAGATTATCACTATGAACAGACAAATCCCATTGAGGTTTCTCAAGTTTTAACTTATCATATCTTCTATCTCGGTAATGGTAGATGGATTAGTGATATCATGATAGCTTTGTCCGTTGTTCCAACGCATTAGTTGAGTTCGTATTTCTGTTTATTTTTTATTAATTTCAAAGGGAACATTAAAGAATCACAATTGTTCGACTTTAATTTCTTTCATAGTTGAATCAATACAAGAAGTTTTATTAGCAAAAAGTTTATTAGAAAAAAACACCAAATATTAATAATCATATTAATGAATTTTATAATTGGTAGCAAAAGAATGTTAATATCTGCATCGTAATGAAAATTAATTTTTCAAATCGATGTAATCGAACAAGTCTGTTTTTCGAAATGCTCGATGCAAAAGTATAATCATTTGATTATCTTGCTAAGACAATGCTTAACATTCCAAACTCATTCACTCACATTCTGACTTTAATCTCGAATAAATCGATCCGGAACTTCTTCTGGAGAATACACATGTATCCAATTAAAAAGCATTTTCATTTCTGGATCTTCAAGACTTTGCAGTGGTTCACCTTCCAGCTCATAATACTCTTTCATATGTTTATCGCCATGAATCATCCTATGCTGAACCACATCATACTTGGTTGTGAATATATATGCGCGAAAAGTGAAGAAAAGCCCTTTCTTTGAGCTTTGATCAGGGACTAAAGTAATTAAAATAAAATTCATATTTACTCGCAGAGCAATTCACAAAGGAGTCGTCCATAAAGAACGTCACATGGAGTCCTAACGTTGGAGTTGTAGTCGCTAACAAGCGGAAGTTGTCTATTGCTTGGTAACACCCATGACAACTCTGGGTAATTAACTCGATCAGATATGTCCAAGCTAAACTGTTGGATATCATCCTTGGTGGAATACTCAACGTGGAGACATTCCAGAGATTGTCTCATGGGGTACAGGAAATCCAGCGAGTATTTGAAACTTATTGGAACTTGTGTGAATCCCAATTTAAGGTGGATTACATTGGGAAGGTCGAGCCGCAGTGGGAGTTGTCTTGAAGCCCTGAAGGTTGTGGGTGGGAAGTTTATTCTAACATTTTTCAGGGTTTTCTTCCAACTCTTGGCCATGACACGCATTCCTCATCTTCATCGCGCTTGGGAATCTTCAATTCAAGTTGAATTGTTTCCAGTTGCCAGCTCTGCGCTCCATTTTCGAATTGATTGAAGATATCAACACTATTAATTGTCACATTAAGTTCCTTCAAGTTTGGCAGACACATTAGATTCGGCAGATTTGGTTTTAACTCAAACCATTTTAGGGAAAGTGCGACAATATGGTCGTTTCTTGTAAGGAACGCCTCGACTGTTTCTGCTGGAACCAGTTCAAAATTCAGACACTCCAAGTGTTTCAACTCTGGAAGAGAAGGGAGTACACCTCCAGGATTTTCTTTCCCAGATACCTCCTTCCACGAGAAATGCTTCAAGTGTGGCATGAGGCCGAGCCAATAAACTATGTGATCCAAGTAAATATCATGTGGAGTGATTGTTGCGTTGATAGTTACTGAACACGCCCAAATGTGAGTTCCATATTTTTCCAGAAGATCGTAAATTTCCGACATAAACGCGCTTGCTTGCCCCCAAGTGGATAATGTCTTTGAAGTTAAGTAGATACATCTTCCAAGAAAGGGGTTCCTGGTAAGTTCCTGGTAAGGGGACGGATGGTGCAGCGGGGTCTGGAGTCAATTGTAATGATGAAACTGAGCTGATGGTGCCCTCAACGACATTCGTTTCACTACAAGTGCTTTCTCTTTCTTCATCTGGCGGTTCTACTTTCTCTATTTTTACCACAGCTTCTTCGTAAGGGAAGACGGAAACTTTGTTGAGACCCACTGACTTCACAATATCGCTGGGGCCAGCGACAAGGCTACCTTCTTTATTCACCTTGGTTGTTTTTCCCTTATATTTAGATCGATCCTGTGGTTCCTCCCTGCTAACCTCCAGTCTCTGCGATTCTCTCAATCCTGTTTTCAACCGTTTTGCTGCCGAAGCTTCGATCCGTGCCGACCTCCGAGCCGATCCAGTTTGTCTTGTCTCATCTGTACCACTGTTCGGTTCTTCTTCTCTTGTCCTCTTTGAAGTATTCACCGGCGGTTTAACCTCTTCTTTGTTTACTTGCTGGCCTGATTTTTCAAATTGTGACTTTCCAATCTCTACAACTTGAGCAAACTTGACCACCGTCACGTGTTCCGCAGGCACATAACCTTGTCGACCGTTAACTTCCACTTTCCACCAGTTCTGAAATTAAAAATAACCGTGGTAAAAAATTAAATCTACTGAGGAGTCGTTGGATAAATAGAGATTGCGTTTTTCATTATAGTTACCTTTTGCTCGCAGTCAATTAATTTCAGAACGTCCCCTTTTTTAAAACCAACCTCCCACGGCTTCTCGGCACTTTCGTTAAATTCGCAATTGGCAACTCCAAATGTCCCTCCTTCCATTGTATCCATAACTTTTGTTAGTATTATTAGTAGCTACAACAAGTTTCTTCAACTAGAAAATAATCCGTTGGGGTCTTATCCGCCCCTTAACAGAATTTTGTTTGGTATTATGTTTCACAATCACATGAAAAATATCCAACATGTAAACTTGTCTTCTTCGTACAAACAACTGGATTACACAAGTAAGTCTGCATCCTTACCAAAATCAGATTTATTTCTGTAAGATATTTAAATTAAGGGTACTACAAATCACCCGTCAATACATACTCACGTTGAGCCTCACTCTGTTTAATTGAGCCAATCGCTCCTAGGAATGTGAGTTTTCATACATTATTACAAGCAATACCAGTCCGTTACACCACGAAATCTTGAAGTAGCGAATGCGAAGCCACGTTCATTTTTTGTATACACGATTCATTGAAAACGTATCAATGAAGTCTCGAATCATTGATTGTGAACCAATGTATTCATGAATCAATTGAATATATGAATCGTTGAATATGAATAGTGACTCACGAATCATTGTTAGCATCACTCATGTCGTTCTCGTTCACGTAACGAAATATGACATCAATGTTATAAGCAGAAATGCTCAGCTCGACGAGTTCTACTGATATCACGAATAATATTTTATCAATGACACATTATAGCTTCCTTCAATGGATCCATTAACTAATGATCGTGATGACATGCAACCTTGAATATAAGTCCCCTGAGTTCTCATGCGTAGTCGAATATGTGTACCAAGTTTCATCGATATCCGCCCACGCCTTTTCGAGATTTCGTGAACACGGACGGACAGACAGAAATGACGATTTCATAAAGCAGCTTTCGCTACTTAACAATCCTCGTTAACTTTTGCACGGACAAACCATAAGTAGGGCTAGTCCATGAAGTACGTAACGTGAATTGAAGGCGTGTTTTATGTGACCCAACCGAAATCCTGGCCGCCCTCGAGAACCTCAACCAACTAACATTCAATATGCAGGCAGACCCTGCCCGCTGACTGGCCGCCTATCAAGCCTCCCGCTCACTCCAGTCCCATTGACTCAGTCAACAACGTTCAGTTTAAACCCTTTCGATTCACATGACGTACTTTAAGGATCATCCCTTGGTGCGAGGCTTGGCTACTTACTCGGTTCACTACTGGAGGATGATGACCCACAACTCGATGAGCACACAGATGTAGTCGATGTGGACGAGCCGCTCTCGCTGCTACTAGGATAAGAGTATGCGCCTTGGTCGGAGGAAGCAACGCGAGAAGTCGGAGTGACCTTGCTTTGAATCCAACCCCCTTCAATCTCACCTGAACTGAATCACAAAGAAAACAGTTTCAGGATTGATTTGTTTTACAGAAGATAATTTTAACTTTGAAGATATTTGAGAATAAAATCTCAAATATTAATTAGTCCTGCTTCCTTACCGGATTTCATCTCTCGAAAATTGGATCTGTGAGCCATGAGGAAGATAATTTTGATTGGTGTAACACGAGGGGGACGATGAGGTAGTCCCTCCACCACGGGCTCCTTAGAGAACCAACTCATCTCCAGTCGTTTGGTGCAACCAATAAACCAAGGAGTTTAATACTTCTAAGGTAGAAACAATTAAATTATGTTAGAAAATGACAATGAGTAGACATTGGAGTCATTGTAATATATCGCATTTTGCATGGAATTTTAACGGAATGCATTTCAATCCTTAAGGTGCCCGGCAGGTGTCAACTTTTGCAATGCGACTTATCATTATGAAGCCCCTGCAACATCGAGTTGAAAAGAACACGTTCGGGGTGTGACGATGTCGCAAGAAGCAAGTTTTATGAGAAATTGCAAGACAATTTTGAAGTGGATCGTTATTGTGAACTACTACGCCTAGAATGAGCATAAAAAAGGCAGTGACAATTTAATTCATAGCGTCGAGTCGATATTAATGGTAAAGATAAAAGAAAACTTTATGACCGGCTCGTTGTTTGTAATTTTACATGAGAAATGAAATATTCATATGAAACCTTGACTTGTTGACGAGTTCTAAATAAATGTAGAGAGACCCGCACGTTCAGAGGGATGAAACCCAGCCCAGAATTCGCATTTCGAAGGTTTTAAATTTGTTTTAATTCATGAATTTATTTACAATTATATTCATACATTGTGCGTCAAGTTGCCTTACACTAGAGCTCAATGAAGCTACCAAATTTTTTTTTTCATGTTCATATTTACTATGTGTATATAAAGTTACCAAAAAGTGTATTGATATGAAACACATTTTTAATATATTTTTTCGCCAAAGGTTACCAAAAATATGATATCATGTTAAGAACAAGTTTATAAAATGTATGTAAGCTGTGCTCTGTGAAACGCTGACTGAAAGGAGAACGTTGAGAAAATTATTTGAGTTTTGTGTGCAATTTAGAGAGGTGGTTTCTTACAGTTAGCCAATTAAAGATTTTTAAATGTACATGTGTAAATACACGAGGAAACGAGTTTTTAGGGGTTTTTATACAAATGTGTAAGCAAAAATTGTAACTACTCGAGTAATGAATAATAATAAAAGACCGGCTTTTGTGTATCAAAGGAACGCGTATTCAGCTTGGCTTTGTAGCTCATTTTTGGTATTACATAAATAAGTATAACTTTAAAAAGTATAACGCGTAAAAAGTATAAATGAAAAAGTATAAGCATTGAAAAGGTATAACGCGCAAAAAGTATAATACCCCAAAAGGTATAACACGTAAAAAGTATAATACGAGAAACGAAAAAGTGGTATAATTTACCAAATATATATTTTATTGGTTTTTTTCTTTTAAAGCTTTGTATTCCCTTAGATCACGAATTTTCCAAATGGGAAACTCCAGATTTTTCTTGCACAAAATACTTAAATCTGGCAGGACACTTCCAATTACAACAAATCCAACCAGTGTGTGTCTTATTATTGAATGTGCAACAATTATAATCCATGTCTACAAGTGTGTCACCCTTTTGTGTCAGCTCAAACGTAACAGTTCATTGATGTTATAGATTTTCATATATTATGCTAATTACGCGTTATACTTTTTGACACATTATACTAATTCAGGCCCACGACCTTTTCCGCGTTATACCTTTTACGTTTATACTTTTTCATAGTTATAC
>JAAXOA010004446.1:0-10296 GCA_036561885.1 Salina celebensis
AATGGACGTACCATTTGTTGTACTGCAATGTGGCTGTTAGCATTTTCAATTTGTTGTAACAGTGAAACTGAAGCAATTCCATTTAATTGTACAGATCGGGAAAGTACTTGAAATGCAACCTGTCTGCCTAGTTAATAGGATTTACCTGCTAGATATTTTATACGTTGTTTCTTTTCTGGTGATAAATGGAGTGCGTATGACATTCTCTACTTTAACTTTTTGAAAACGAAACAAAATCGTATGAAACTCAACTATTTTGTGCAAAAAAATACCAATATGTATTGCAGGCTCGACAAGCAGTTTAATTTTATTGTAATGATGATCATGCATTCAAATGCACAATCTGCATTTTGTTTTGATTTTTCAGGTAAAAAATTTGTATTTCGGACCTGTTCCTGGTTTGATTCATGGCTGACTGTATCAATATTTTAAATCTGTAGAGCAATTGAATCAGTGTCAACATGGTTTTGTGTGAAAGAGCCACCATTGTTGTTGTTGTCATTTTCATTTGTTATTTGTCAAATGCGGATACATTTAGGAGGCAAAATGATCTATGGAAGGTTGAAGGATACCAGACACACAAGATGTAAACGATAGGCCTTCTTTTTCTTGGGCAATATGTCTTACCTCCTGGTTGAAGGAATTTTGAAGTGATAAAAATGATTATAAATTGTACTACTGTACAACTTTGAAGAAGTTCATAAATCGCAAAATGCCGATACTTAGTTCAAAATTTTGCTTATACCTATTAAATCATATAATTCCAATTTTTGTGAATATTTTTATAGGGACCACTACAATACTTTGATTATTCAACTTGTTTTATATTCCCCTGTGTGATTTTTCTGGTGAAAAACAAAGTCCATTGTTGTGCCTCTGTCTCTTTTTCCACAGTAAACTGTGTGTGGTGATTTAGTAGCATAAAATAAAAATTCCCAGTCACAATCTTCTCTTTGACTATGGATATACCCATTTCCCCTTGCAATTTTGTCATTATCTTTGGTGCTATCTTTTTTTTCCATTTTCCTCGGACAGAGTGAATTCATTGTAAAGTTCCGTCTCGACTTTTAGTTCTCATGATGAGGGTCCATGAAAAGCGGCAGTGTTATTTTAAATGATTGTTCAATCCGTTCTCTTACAAAAAAAACCTATGAATGCTACAAAGTCTCATGGTTTGCATGCATATTAGTCGTCTGCATGCAGTTAGTTGTTCAAAACGATTTGCAAGTCAGCAGGTGACAGTTGAAAAACAAGTTTTGAATTGGCAATGCTACATTATGCCTCTTCCTTTCCGCTTCTTGCCTTTTCAGGTGTATAAAAACTTGTATAACTTTTCGTATTAAAGTTTAAAAATAATGTAGCGTAATATTCAAACACTGCAGTGTTATGAACGATAAACAAGATTTTATAAAGTATGTATGCACTAGGTACATGAGTCAAGCTGCAAAAGAAAATTGCTTGATGAACCAACCGAGCTAACACCAAAAAGATGAGCATTATCCTAAGTTCAAATACTATTTTGCATGAACCTACCCACCACAACCCACTCAACTGAAATGCTTTTAAATGGAGTATATTCCGTATTGAGGCAAACCAGTTGAGTAATGTCCAGTCCGACAGGCTATAAAAGGAAAAATATTAGCACGATTGTTATTGCCTGATTTTCTACCATGTCCATAATAATCCTCACTATCTCTTGATCATCAACAAAAGCAGCATTTGAATTTATTATATTCAATTATGATTACAAAATCAAACGAGAAAGAAAACTCACCTAGCGAAATTTCGCGTTTTTTCTCAGTCAGACGTGTTGTCGCACCGTTTTCTTAACAAGAAAGGATTGCTAGTTCTCCTTAGACAGATGTAAAAATAAAATATCAGTGCATTATGATAATTAATTCTAGTTTAGCAAGGTTTCAAAATGTGGCTTGGCTTTTGTTAGATGTTAACGTGTGGGCCGATTAGCAGCCATAAAAAGACTGCAAACAGATTTTACTTTTAGGAATGACAAGAAATGAAGAATATAAAAAAAATCTATAAAAACTAAATTGTCATCAACGCAATGGTCAGAAGTTAGCGGACAAAATCGCTGTTTTTGCTCTGAATCGAGATAAAAATTCCTGATTTTGTATGTGGAATATGTGCATATAAAGCGGTTATGTCACTAATGTCAGTCGTCTGCCTAGCTCGCAAAAATCCTAATGGGATGGGTAAAGGACGACCGATTATATAATTCAAAAGTCAGATTATGGTCGATCGACCAATACTCATTACTAAAATTTTTAAAACCTAGTGTGCGTTCTTTATACAATAGTATGTGTTCATAAGTTTCGTCTTCATTCATAAAACCAGACTCACAAGCTTATCTTTATTCCAGTTCATTATAGGAAATTAACAATCCAATATTCCTTTACTGTGCATAGTGCATACATTTCAAGAAGCGTGTCTTGCAAAGAAAGATTGTGCATAATAAATGACAAGCCTTAGAATCGCTGCTAGAACAAATAGGGAACAAGATAAACTTACTTTTCTTCGGATGACGATGATGATCGCATAAATGTCAAGCTTGTCAGATATAAAGTTGTCATGTTATAGCAGCGATGGAAAGAAGGCTGGTTTGCAATACTACCGCAAGCTACTTTTTGCGAGTTATACTTAAGTATGAAAGCAACTAATGCAGTAAATGAAAAACACCGTCTTAGTATAAAGACTTTTTTGTATTAAAAAACTTGCAGTGTCGGTATCATATACATATTATAGCAAAGAAAACAATCTGATTTTTAATATTGAATTTAAACTAGCAGCTTCTAAAGGCAAGGTTTCATTTACATGTCAAATCCCAATAGATACCTAGTTTTACCCCAAAATTAGAAGGCATCAAAGTAGAAGTTTTCTTGTGCCTAAATCTCTTGTTGATAATCTGTCAAAACTCAAAGATTGAAAGTGACTCTGCTCAAGCGGAAGTCAGCGCGATGTCAGTCATTCATTCCCTCAGAAAGAAACTCTCTCGCTGAATATGAAACATGTGCTCACTTTTAGAGTTATGGTTATGTAATCATAACAGTGGAACATTGTTATGAAATACACCAGACTGGCGTGATTAGTTTATCGTGTGGAGACTCAAATACGGAAATGACCCCCTAAGAAGATTCGGCAGCATTCAATCGTTTTAAGGGGTTCGTTTCATTTACACTTTCATGCGAAGATTTTCCTTCATTTTAGTGTTTGTCATTTTGACAGGATCTTACTGTGTACCTTTCCATTATTTTTCCGTAAGAAGATTTTCATCGCACTATTAAATTCACATGGCTTCATTGTAAAGATACCTTCATTGCATATCATTGTCACTTAGATAAACTCCCTGTTGACCAAATCCAACCTGGTTGGATTAAAGACAAGAAAATTAACCTATTATTTTAAGCAACGTGTTACCCCACATAAAAGTGGTCATACTATTGAAACAACATTGTGGACGGCTCATCCACTTGTAACAATAGTATAATGAACGTTGCACAAAACCCATATAATGTGTCAGTTTTAAGGATGTACTTACAAAGTTACACGTTAAACACACAAACACATCATTATCCAACATGATATACCGATTTACCATAAAAATGGTTACACGTAACAAGGCCGGTTTTCAATCCACTATGACAGTTTCTTTTTTTATACATCTCAAAGAGGGTGTGCCTCCGTCATTTTTATTTCGTTGATTCTATCGACATGAGTATTATTATACTATCATCATCTGTCTAGAAATGAGTACGAAATTTTAATGATGCCAGGTATTTTGATGGCAACGCAATAAACACATGCATAAAATGACTTGCGAAAATGTGTATTAAAATTACTTGAACATTTTTATTAAACGATTCTTGGAATGAAACGTCGTTGTAGACTATAATAATAAAAAAAAGTTCTGTTAGATTCGACTAGAACTTTAGCGTTGTATTGTTTGCCTGATAAGTAATGTACTGTACGAATTTGCATGTCAATTTCCTACCACATATGCATCCCAAATTTAATCCGATTTTAGACTGAATCCTTACAGATAAAAAGCGAATTCAAGAGCCGATTCTAAATCCGTTGAGTCTCTTCTATTCTTCCTGGAAAATTCATCTTCTTAGTGTTTAGCTTGTTGAGTAAAGCTCATGGAATATAAAAAAAGGTAGTGGAAAAAACTAGTGTACACTTAGAAAAAAAAGGAAGCAGCGAGAAAAGACGAGTGGAATTTTCATGAGATTAGAAAATGATAAATTTCGTTGAGACTGCCTCTAATGGACCTTGTCTTCATGGTTTGATGTTTCTCGATCTGTCTTTACTTCTCACACTCACTTTACAGAAAGGATCGTCGTCGCACTCCCAAGTAAACTGAATACATGCCGAGAAAAAAGACAGCGTGAATAGCGCAAAACGAGGAAGATGCAGTCAGTCACCCCCTTCTTAGAGTAAAAATGTTGAGCGTACACAAAAAGTCTTTACGTTTCCAGCAGAGCTCGACCACAGAAAAAGATGCTCTCATGCTTTTAAGGACAATCAAAACAGTTTCCTTCCATAATGCTTTTCCTCTTGTTCACCCTGCCTTATCCTCTCTGAGTCAGGGTGAATGTAAATATCCAAGTTATGTACATGAACTAACAAATCTTAATCTTGCATTGGCTTACGAAGAAAAAAAATAAAAGAGAAAAAAATCCTTTTTACAAAGAGCGATGACTTTTCCTCTTGAAACATTTATCCGATGAGAGCTGTAGGGAGCTGATGATATTGTATATCAATCCTATCGTCTATTTCTCATGTAGATAGTCTATATCTTTTAAAGTAATTTTTTTCTATATAAACAGGCAGAAATGTTGAAATATTGTGTGAAATTCACTTGCGGGTGAGGGTCTGTTCAGGGATTGTGCATAAATAAGTATAAGCGGAAAAAGTATAACTATGAAAAAGTATAAGCGTAAAAAGTATAACGCGGAAAACGTCGTGGGCCTTAATTAGTATAATATGTCAAAAAGTATAACGCGTAATTAGCATAATATATGAAAATCTATAACTTCAATGAAATCCATATTGAAGTCAAGAGTTTGACTTCAGTCTGAAACTTGTGTTACACGCGACTAGAAATGTCAAAAAAATGGCTGAACACACACGGAAACACTATGAAAAATACAACATGTAATAATATGTAAACTTGTTTACTGCATTGACTGACAGCACAATATATTTCAGCTTTATAACGAAAACAATATACAACATTTAGTTATTAATATACGCTTTAAAAGAAAAAAACCAACAAAATATATATTTTGTAAAATATATATTTTGTAAATTATACCACTTTTTTGTTTCTCGTATTATACTTTTTACGTGTTATACCTTTTCGGGTATTATACTTTCTGCGCGTTATACTTTTTAAAGTTATACTTATTTATGTAATACCCTGTTCAGGGTGTGTGCATCCCGACATTTCTGCAGTTATTCTCAAAATATAATCCTTAAAGCGGATTGATGCATTCTATCTTGCAAGGTGCAGCAGTATTTCTGAGCTTTGTCAGATAACTTTTGAACAATGGAAACACTACATATTCTAGCTGGGTTGTATGGAAGGGAATTTAAAGAATAGAAATGAAATTGTAAATTTTTAATGTATTAATTTAATCTATCGTCTGGTATAAAAAATATAAACAAATCTTTGGATTTTAACATTTATACGAAATGCCAAGTACAGTTTTTGTATAAAATCTATGTTCTAAATATATATAAAACTGAAGTTACGTTCCAACCTAGTGTACGGAGATGTTCATTGTAAACAAAAAAAAATCTAAAAGACCTTGCCTGTCAATCAGAGTTAGAGTCAGGTTACAAACGACTAAGTAAAACTTCTTGACAAGAGTTTTGTTTTACGGTTTGGAGTATTGTCTTCTAGTCGTGTTACATGATATTTTTATACTCATATGTATAATGTGCCTAATATATACGGACTATATATCCTATTCTTATTCCATTTTCCGTACCTTACGTTTACGAACCAAAATATCTTTTGATTAGTTTTGCTGCAAAATATTTTTGCAGAAAGATCACGAATCTAGACAAACGATAAAATGCATACATGTTTGTTCACTTTACGCAAACAGTTTTACTTACATATCAGATGGGTTGGGTTGAGATTTTTGGGTCTTATGTACTTTGAAACATTTTTTTCCATCTTTACTATTTAGTTACATAAAGTAAACTTAACAAGTATAGCTTGGCCTACATGGATAACCAACACTTATGCAATATTGGTCATAAGTGCAAATTCATAGCAAAATGTTTTTATGGACATATTGTACTAAATTGCTCGCATTTTTAAAGCCGTATGCATAAAAAAGCAGGATTTTTCAAACCTTGGCAAAATTCAATTGAATCAAAGCCTTGCCGTAATGCAATTGAAGACGAACTCGAAAACAAAAAAATCAACTTGTCCCTTGAAAGATTTATGCAAATGTTCACCAGCGCAGTATCCTCATTTACCTTCAGCCCGCCAACCGCCCCACACAATTGAACACGACAACTGCTGAACAATAATAGTAATAAATAGTATTAATAAAATGTTGCGTGTCTACAATAACGTAACCAGCTTTGCTTACATCAGTAATCAGATCAAAATCTAGTATGTGAAATTGCATAATATATTTTTTCTCNAACAATAATAGTAATAAATAGTATTAATAAAATGTTGCGTGTCTACAATAACGTAACCAGCTTTGCTTACATCAGTAATCAGATCAAAATCTAGTATGTGAAATTGCATAATATATTTTTTCTCGTGAAGATGCAGACTGAAGTGTGTGTGTCTTTTCTATGTATAAAACTCAATGGGTAGGTTTTTTCACGAGTGCTCCACGTAAGCAAACAAGTGGAATGCTCAGTAATACTTTACATAATATTCTCTTCATTGATATCACCATCAGTTAAAAAAATATGTAACCACAAAAAACTTTTTTATGCATTTATATCAAATTATTTTATCGATGAAGCGAACTGGACCGGTTGACTGACTTGAATACATGCTCGTTTTTATTCTTGGTGGTTATTGTTCTCTTGTTGGAGTACGTTCGTACAATCTTGGTTTTTTTTCGACATACTTTACAAAGTATTATTCTTCTAAAGAATCTGGTTACTCTTGTTGGAGTACGTTCGTACAATCTTGGTTTTTTTTTCGACATACTTTACAAAGTATTATTCTTCTAAAGAATCTGGTTTTTGTGCATTTTGATCATAGTCGATCCGTATTTCTCGTCTAGTCATTATCCATGTTTTTTTTTTTGGTTACGATACGTCAATGCAGAAAACATGTAGACGAGTGGGATTCTATCACTCTTGAGCTCTACTCGCACAGCTTCGCCTTCTTAATCACATACGTGCGCCAGGGTTCTGATATGATTTTCTCTGTAATGCTATGGTTTGAAGGGAGATAATGATAGTCCTCTAATTTACGCTTCAATAAATTATCCAAGCTTCCAAAATTCATTAGTTGTGTGTTACAACCATGCTTGATTCTTTATCAACTTGTAATAACCCTTGCCTCGTTGTTTTTTTTATATCATACCTTCTTTCAAGTTAATTCAAGTTTATGCAGAAGATGGACCATCGTTATGAACCATCGACATTTGTATAACGAACCATGTGTTTTCTCCGTATATCTTCTTTTTATGTGCTTTCCCTTATCAATATCGTCACAATAGGTTGATTATAGATTCACTCCGACACTTTTTTATATGAAGCGCTTATACTTTAACGAACACAAAATAGCTTGTTTCAAGGTAGGGACGAGTAACTGTGCGCTCTGCCCATTCTTGAATTAGAGTAGATTCTTCTCGTTGTCCGATTTTATTCTCCTGTGGTCAGCAGTCAGTAATTTATTGAGTAAATAATAGCTCTTGTATAGGTCTAAGGGAGTAACATAAACCTAACGTAAGCCAACCCTGTGCCTGTTTTTATTCAGAACAGTATAATTGTGAGATGCGCCAGTGTAACGAATACCTCCATAGTTTATAAATTTTATATACTTATCCGATTATAATAGTTCGTCTGTATAAAAAATTGGTTATAAATATAACGAAAGCAAGCTTTGGAGAAATCTTTTTGACAAGCCATTTCATCGTTTTTTTAGTTTGTAAGAATACAAGTTCAATTTCACTTTATTAGGTAGCACTCTCAGAAAATCATGTTTTTCAGATTTTGCTTGCAGCTGAAAATCTCAGAGTTAATATATTACCTTTTTTGTGATATTACTTTCATATCGACAAAATAAAATAACCGCTGGACACATGTGGCTCATACTCGTTTCCAATATGACTGCCTGGCTACTTTATTCCAACGACATTATAATTTGTGATGAAACCGTCCGATGTGACGTGACGGCAAACTGTTTTAATTTCCCTTTTGCTTCTACTTGCCTTCTATTCCTCCTGACTTAGTGTATCCACCCATGAACTTTAATAACAATTTTGCCTCAAGTCACAACCGTGCTCTGATGGCCATTATTTCTTTCAAATCCAATTCTACTCTAGCCATTGTGCAATCACAAATCAAAAGTAAGTCGGTTGGCTTTACTTCTTGTGATTCTTCATATGCCCATGTTTTTGTCTTGATTCGGGTTGGTTTGACAAGATCAGTTTGTACAAATGTCCCTGGATTACAAATCTTGTAAATTAAGCAGAGGTAATGAGGCATAAAGTGTTAGGATAGGTAAGTAGGGCAATTTTGAAAAGATTGTTGTGTCATAGTTTTTGAAGAAAATATATACATGGATAATCTTGTATTTTTGAAGTATTAGGTTTGGTGTAATACCTTTGATATCAATGAAAAGTGGCGTAAGTGTAAACCTCTTGTAAAAACTCTTGAAAAAGAAGGATTTCTAAAATGAGCTCACCAAAGATTTTCAGAGCACTCCATCAAAAGTTTTTGGAGGGAAAGAAAAAAAAAAGAGTTATGTAGCAATACTCCCTATAATAATGATAAGTGCATAATGATATGTATACTTCTAGCTCTAACAAAGTTTAGGATCGTTGGTCTAATCAGTTATCAGAAGTCACTCATTCAATTTACCTTGTCACTTTTATGCCCTCTTCATTCATTTTGACACTGACAACAAACAACAAAAGCAAGTCTCAGCGCTCTATTATCAGGATAAAACCCTCACAACCACTTCAGTCGCTGGATCATTTTGGTAAACACTTAAAAATCGTATGTGCTCACAATACACTCCTCGCAAAGTTTGAAAGTACATGGATTTTTTTTAGACAAACTGATAAACTGGGATTGAGGTAGGTAGGTTACATCCATCAACTGCGTTTTGTATCATATTGTCATCAAAAGAAAAACTTGTTCGACCAACTTCTCTCCCTTGTTTCCAACTTATTCGAAAGTATGTGACAATGGATTGTATAGAGTAGAGACATTGTACGGGCTGCAAAAATATTGGATTTTTCGTACAAAAATTATGAAAAAGACCCTTCAAATTCATCGTGAATAAGAATTTAAGCCCTCATAGATAATTTGTAGGAAAACATATGTACTCATTTTGATGTAAATCAGTCTGAATTTGAACAAAATATTTTGTTTAGAAAGCATGTGACAATGGATTGTATAGAGTAGAGACATTGTACGGGCTGCAAAAATATTGGATTTTTCGTACAAAAATTATGAAAAAGGCCCTTAATTTCATCGTGAATAAGAATTTCTACCCTAAAAGATAATTTGTAGGGAAACATATGTACTCATTTTGATGTAAATCAGTCCGAATTTGAACAAAATTTTTTGTTTATTACAAATAACAGACAGCGATTGCCAAAGCCTGACTTGAAAATTATATTAGGTTTGTGGAGTTGGGGGTAGATGTGTAATATGCCCTAGAAAATTGTCATAGTTGGATGATAACTCAATGTTTGCCGTCATTGCGAAGATAAAATTAAATATGTAATTAAATCAATAATGCATTCCATTGCCAAGTATCTTTGAAGTTATCTTCTATGCACGTCACAAAGTCACAAAAGTGCTATTTAATTTCCAGAAAAACATCAAAATTACGATAATTTTAAAGTACCAATATGGAACGCTGTACATTTTGCGGACTTCATTACGATTTGCATCCACATCAGTTTTGCAGGAAAAAGGGGCTGATTAAGTTGAGTGTATGGTATTATCATGAATTATCCAATTGTATCGTGTGGTAGTGGTTACTACTTTAATTTATGAGTTAGCTCTCACTTTTTGAGTGGAGTTAATACCAAAATGGGTGACTGGCTTCCCTCC
>JAAXOA010004447.1:0-10296 GCA_036561885.1 Salina celebensis
GTCTCAAGCTTGACAAATAATTTTTCTTGTCCTTCCACTTCATACGTTTAGAAAGATTTCATCCTTTGGTCAGTTCAACGATAAAATTAGATACATCCAGACAGCTTACTTGGACTTGCCAGGAGAGTTATGGAATTAGTCAACCAAGAGTTTTAAAAGTCAATCCTTCTTAAGTAGAAAGTCAGATTTTGGATTATAATTAATCAGAATACTGATAGCTACTACGATTAGTTGCGTAAAACACAAGTGAATCCAGTTTTATTGTCATTTTAAGTTGTGTTTTTATTGCAAAATTGTAGAAATCTTCAAAATCCTGAGTACTCGGCTCTTTTGGACTTGCAAAAAAGTGCTACCAAACGTTGTCGGGGCTCTAGCACATAAATATTTTACGAGTAGTAGATAAAAAATTCAAAGGTATTGTGATTTTTGATTTTATTTGGCTTGAAAAGCTGGTCACGACAATCTATCCAAAGTTTTTAGCCCTTTTATATAAAAAAATATTTCTCATGTTTTATGAGAGAGCGTCGTTTTCTAAGTGGCCTTATCCAAATACATGTTCATTGAAATGCACACTGAATGGTTTCTAGACACTCAATTTTATTTGTCGTCGAGTTCGTAAAATATTTATATCCATTTCCTTTTCTTAATTCCAGTTTGTTATTTTACCTGTTTTAAGTAAAACAGCACATGAACAAGTAGAGTGCTTAGTTTATAGCTGTAGAAGATCGTAAATGATGCCGTTTTGTTGTATATTACTTATTCTTTTACTTAATATAATGTGTCAGGATAAATGTGTGAGGACGTGTCCAGTGCAGAATAACAAAATGGTGAGCCTTTTGTCTCGTGATGCCGAATTCGCCTCTGTGTATGTTTTTTCGCTAAAACTAGTATTGTAGTAGTTTGCACGTCTTCTCATTACAACATCAATCCAGTTGCGTTCCACCATTCGTCATTCATTTGCTATCACGTACAGCTTTTGAGAGCTGGTATGCTGATTGCTAAACAATGACATATTTATTCGCAAATTATGTAATATGATACAAAAGAGGAATGTTATCTTTAAACCAGGATAATTTATTTTCTTTAACGACACATTGGGAGATTGTTTAGTTTTTGCTGATTGTGAATTGGATGCAGTGATGAAAGAGAAAAGGTGGTTTTGTATACTGCTTTTGCACCGAAGAATACGCTGGAAAAATTGTCGATTGAAATTAATCCTCGCCGTACAGTAATTTGGGGAATCACTAAATTAGACTTCCTATTGTTATTATACGGTTTTTTCTTTTGTTTTTAGTTGTTTCACATTTCACAAGAAAATGAGATGAAATGGATTCTCAAATACACAGTGTAAATGTTGCGTTTAGATCACAGGCTCAGATCACCCCTGAATTAGTACGTTTTGTTACTATCAGCGTGGTATATAGTTGAGGTATTCTAACTGGTGCTCAAGAACTATATTCTGGATCAGGGATTGGGATAGAAAGTAATTCAGTAAATTAGAAAAGGCAAACACGTCCATAAGCTAGAGGTAAAAATCTTAATTTCATCTTAATTTATAAATTAATCGATAAATGATAAAGCGGTCCAAAATATACAAAGGAAAGTTTTCTATATTCTTTGGAAAAAAATGTTTCTTGAAAAGGGTAAGGTTTAGTATTGAAATAGGACTTCAAAATAATATTGTAAAAAATCTAAACCCATGGTAACATACCGAACTTAGTATGCATGTATTCGACGAGTAGCGATTTCCTATGGACTTGTCATGCCATAATATGCGACAGCTTCCTAGTCGACAAAAGAACGCTATCTGTAGTGTCTGTCTGGGACTGCTATGGCTCTAACTGCTGAAAGTGTGATGATAAGAAGTCCACCACAACGTGTTTGTGCAAGTAGAATTGTCAAACGTTTTATAAATTCCAGTTATGGGTGCGTATAGTTAATTTTAACTTGTTACCACCAAAATTATGATTTACTAACAGCCCAATATAGCAAAAGTAAAAAAGACCTATAACTTTTCGGCATTTTGAAAAATGCGTATATACAGAGACAAGTAGTGAAAAGAGAAACATTGTGTACTTGGTAATTTGAAGTTTTTTCTCACGATACACTAGTAATTTGTAATAGTTACGAGGTACTAAGATAGACTAGTGTGTCATCCAAACGTTACGATTGGAATTATATTTGGTGTCGACCTTCATATGCTCAACGTTAAGCTTTCAAAAGGGGTTGTAAACTTTCAGAAACAAAAGATTGGTTATAGTTATGGCTACATAACGCACAAAGGACATACGCAACAAAAGTAATATAGATTTTGTTCAAATGAAGTACCACCTCACTTATGGAGAGGGGATTCACACTCTTGATACTTGATCGATCATTTCCACATCATTATTGTGAGTGTCAGCACTCAAAAAAATGCCCTTCATACAAAATCTCATCCCAATTCACACAGCTCTAATATTTGTCGAATGAGCTACGGTTATGAGATGAGCTAGGAAACCCACACGTCAACTGGCCTGTTAGCTTTTTTCAACATCTTAATCCTCTAATTATGCATGACTCATTCTACTACATGAGTAATATTTCATCCAAAAGGTTCTTTTAAATAGTCACAGTAAATGTCAACGCTTCACTGTTTAAGGTTTCAAACTACAATTTAAATGCTTATCCAGCGAGTACAAGCAGTGTAGCTTGTTGTATTCACAGCCTTAACTTAAACCGGGTTAGTTCAATGTGAAAACCATGTACCATGACAAAACTGTATTGCTGTAAAATGTTGCCCATTGTTAATGTCATCCATTTAACACTTTAAACAAACTACAAGTCCATTGAGCGGAGCTGGATATACGGGTGAAGGTGAAGTAGTAATAATAGAAGTTCACACGGTGTAAGCTACATGAAAAAAAGTCCTGTGAACACAGCCTCAGTACACGATTTTATACATGGTCGGTCACACTCGTATGAATGAGCCAAACGGGATGAGCGACTTCCGAAAAAGTTATAACAATAGTAATAATAATAATGCTTGCAATAATCACTCCACTAGAGATAATACTAATAATAATAAAATCATAAACTCTATACATTTACTTACCCTTACAGGGTAATATCCTCATGCACTTCTAAATGTCATTATCGTATGTCATGTCACTGGTATGTAAAAGTATACCATAGAATGATGAAAGAAAGATTCGCCGCGTCTACAAGTGTGCCAATTGTCTGCGCACAAGCAGGCGCTCATCACATAATATTCGATGTGTGTGCTTTGTGGTTTGCTTCAAAGAAGAAACCGTTCTGGTCGGGTGAAACCGACTCAAATGTTTACAATGATTTTAAATTACATGATGTTGATGGACGTGTCATTTGTATTACTTACAGATTTCTTTCTGTCCCTTCGACTGCACACGACACACATGCTGATGATGGAATTGGCCACAACAATACAAAGGAATACTTGCTTGACCCTTTTCTGATGAAATGGGTTAAGACTGGGAGAGAGAGAGGTAAATACTAAATGATACTTGGTTTTTGATAGATTATATTAGATACAATATGAATATTGGAACAATTGTTGCAAATACTTTTACTATATTTGAATTGAATTCGTAGTCAGAGAGTTTCAGTTTTAGTCGGACGCTTAATTCAAAGCACACTTTATAGAAACGTGATATATTAGCAATCCTTGTTCCTTGGAATTCAGCAAATTATTACTAGCCATTATAGTCATGGAAGATCTAAAATAGGTATTATCTTCAGCTTCGAAAGCTACTTAACTACAAAATTCAAGTTGGAATGTGGTACGTTCTTGGTCCTGGATGCTGCGATAAAAGACTGTCATATAAACAAATAAATGTAATAGATATCCTTTATCAAAAATATACTATGGTATGGTATATGAAAGCCTGCCTGCCGAGAAGCTTTTAAGGGAAGAGTTGAACTCAAGACTTTTGTACTTTTATATATGGCTAGTTTATAAGTTGTAATGGTGCAGTAAACTAGTAAACTTATTGCAACTTAGCTTGTCTAGCTATTACAAACACAATGGGTCATATATTTGGAGGCACTGTCTGAAACTGAGACTAGCTTGGCGGCTGCTGGCGCTTTCATTCCAGTCCTTCTTCTTCCTTCAAGAAAAGTTTTAGTAACGTGCATTATATAATTCTGTAATATAATAACATAGCATGTAGTAAAAAGCTGCTTTGAGAGAGTGGGGAAGAAACAGAAAAAAGAGATCTCAGGAGTACTTTAGCGCAAAGTAGGAAGAGTGAAGTGAGTGCGGGAGAATCGGGTAAAATATAGCCTCAAAGCCTATGGCAGATTGAATGGGTTTCCAGTTGTAATTTATTGAATGGTACAAAAACGTAGAAGAAGAAGTAAGAAAGAAAAAGAAAAAAAAGGACGAAAATAGCAATATGAGAATCTCGATGTACTCACATGTTTCGCTATATCTTGGAAGTAAAGCCTTTCTTCATTTGTACTATATGAGAATCGGAAAAAGGTTTTTTTTAGCCAAGAAGTCTGTAAGCCGTACCAACTGCTTTACAATCTAGTTTTATAATAAGGAAACTATCGAAATAATAGTCCAGAAACGTACTACATACTATAAAAAGTAAAGAAAACTTTCAATTGAAAATGTTTTTGTTCGGTATGGTACACCAATGGTTTGGGCGTTTTATCAGAAAAAAAATGTAGCCTGCCTGCTGACGGTCCTTGAGATATGACCATGATTTCTGCCTTCCTACCGCATCTTTTTGGATAACTTACAAGGAAAGAACCCATCCTCAATTTAGAAAATCCTTTAATTCTTTCCTCGGCCGAAAGCAAAAAAAAAAATGAAGAAACGTACAAGACTAGTACTGGGGAAAGAAAAGTGATTCGGATTCAAGTAAAAAGTTTGGGAGTAAAACGGTTAAATTATGGGAGTCGTGCTGGTTTTCCTTTAATCATCAAAGATGTTTTGGTGCTCTATGCATGCGTGCTAACCCTTCCTACATATCTTGGTTTTTTCCGCTTTTTTGTTAATTTTTTTTGATGTATTTTTAGTTTTGTACGAATCTTTAATTTACGTGATGGTAGTGCTCCATTTCATAAATTCTTGTTCGCCCAAGTCTTACCTGGACTTGCTTCTTCACAAATTAATGCACAAATTGTTTAGAAAATATGTGCTTAATCAGTAAGAATCAGACAATGAACAAGAAACACTGTTATCCATCTACTCCTGTTCTTTTGGAAAAGAATAAGGGTTGAATTTACTACATTGATGTATGTTAGTTATGACTTTTATCTGAAGCCCAGCAGCATTGTTTTCATCCAGATAGCCTTAGGCAATAATTTCATATTTGGAAGGATCACATTCTTCAGAAAATAAAATACTATATACAACCAAATTCAGTCCATTGTGTTTAAACAATAAGCAAGCTATAGTCTATTGAGTTTTCGTTGAGTTTTAGTAACGCAACTTACCATTTTTATGGATATTTGATAACAAAGGTTGATTCAGCTATTGGAATAAATATTGCCAAATCAGAGTTAATTTAGAAGGGCAGGTATTAACTAACGTATGGTTACATTTTACCTTTACCAGTTTAAAATTTATATTCCTTTTGAACCAGTGAGTCTCCTTTAAACTGAATCTCTTTTAACAATATGAAATGTTCTTTGACGAATAAAAACTATTAAGAAATGTTACAGGCATATTCAAACTAGTGAAAAGGTTTCTCCCAATATGTGCTAGCAAAGATCATAAATTAGGTTGTTTAGACGAGATAAATCTTATCAATTTAATGGATACTGTTGTTTACCAGCGCCTGACTCCCTGAAGTTTCAAAAAGTAACCTGCAACAGGAAGATAGTTGCTCAAAAACCAACTGGCATTTTACCCTCGAGCAACTATTTTACATTTAGCGGAGCCCTCCACAGTTAGCCTCTAGAATTCAAAGCCTGAAAAGGAAATTGAAGCAGCTTGTCTCACTTCCTTTTCGACATCTTGCTATTAGGTATGTAAATTGGAAAATGGTGTTTCTTTTCGCGTGATGTGTTCACGGTGTACGTTTTCAAATAGTCTCTTCCACTTATCACTTGGTCTACAATCGCATTCATGTCATTTTACAGCCATCTCTGCGAGAAACTTTTTTGAATAGTTACCTCTGACGTCATTACATGCAAAATACACAATGCTATCATAAATCGTTAAAGAGTTTTTTCATTGGTAAAAAGTGAAAATTTATCGTGAACGTTTCAACACTTTATTTTTTACCTAGTCGTCGTGCATTTCGCGTTTACGGATAAGAAAAGAGAAATTCTTTCACTTACTCTGCAGTATAACATGGTAGCAATCAAGCAATGTTGTTACATCTTTTGTGTTCATTTTTTTCGCTAGAAAGCCTTAGTACTCAACTATATTGTACTTTACCAAGTGTACATCAATTTACACATATAACAGAGTGCATTTTATAATATCAGCACTTCATAAGCTTTCACTTAAAATATTCTGTTAGTTGCAGAAATAAATATTTGTAAGGATGTGACAGATATTAGGGAAAGTCGCTTAGAGAATCTTACTCATTTGGCCATTATTTCGGAGGAAAAAAATTCGAGGCGTGAAAAAATTCCCATGACCATTATTCATCTGTACGTGAAATGACATTGTAGCCGACGTCAACTGCCCCTTGTAGTTTCTCCGTTCTCTTTTTTTATATTCATACAAGCTCACGAGAATGTGGGGAGAGAGAAAGAAACTAGAAAGAATCGTTGGAGTCCTTTGTGCTCTCTTGTGGAAAGTGTCATTTCGCACTTTACTTTTTCTTTTTTTCCTTTTTTATCTACTTGTAATTTATAGGCCTTTCGTGATGTTTCTCTCTTTCCTATATTTTCAACAAACTTTTCCCGTTAAGCCACGAGTACAAGAGACACATAGTTTCAAGTCTCAGTGTCGCTGATGTTTTATCCTTTCTAGCAAAANTTTTTTATCTACTTGTAATTTATAGGCCTTTCGTGATGTTTCTCTCTTTCCTATATTTTCAACAAACTTTTCCCGTTAAGCCACGAGTACAAGAGACACATAGTTTCAAGTCTCAGTGTCGCTGATGTTTTATCCTTTCTAGCAAAAACTCTGATATTACACGAGTATCTTGCCATCACATGAATAATTTCCTAGCTCTTCTGTTATATTTTTTGGAAAGATCAAAAATAAAGGAAGATTGTGAATTTTAGTCTGCGAGCAAATTGGAAATGTCTACATGCGTTGCTTCTTCCAAAATATTGTCAGCTTAATGCTTTCCACCAGCAATAATTAACTGCTAACTAACTGTCCATAAATTTTGTAGCAATGGGAAATAGTCCTGTGAGAATATTTTAATGGTCTATCGGCACACATAAATACTGCTCAGGTACTGTCGGATAATTGAGGCACCCAATAAGTCTAAGGATTACTGCTTCCCTTTTTTTCTATTTATTTCGCCTACCTGTACAGTTTGTTTGTATTTTTTTTCGTGCAAACGGCGAATGATAATGTTAGAAAAACATGTACTCAAGTGGTTCCATGTTCATTTCTCTAGTATCCATTCCACTCTTTCGAAAAACGAACTCTGAATTTCCAATTTCGAGAATTTCCCATTTGACATGTCTATGAGCCTCCTCCACCCTCGAAAAAAATCTACTAACTCAGAGAAAATGAGAAAATACGAGTTTCAATTTCGCTTCTCTGCGTGCTCGCTTTCCAGAGAAGGAAGAAAATTTCAAATAAAAGGGAGTAGTCGTCTCTCTTCCTTTTACAATATCATTTTCTAGTTTGGTTTTCGTTAGTGAGAACCAAAAATATATTAGCTTTGCTGCTTCCTCCTCATTCTTTTTTAACTGGAAATGAACTTAACTGCTTTTTTGCTACTACCTTAGTTGCTGCTTCTTGTGTTAGCACAAAAAAAAAATATCAAGCATCCCCTCGACCCATCCTATTTTCTTCCTGTTAGCAGGAAAAAAAATATACAGGGAAAATCCTGAAAAAAAGAAGGTAAACTAAATGAACCGAAAACTGGCATTACATCAAATGAAGAGAAATGGGCAAATGCCACGAGCAAACATTAGGAAAGCATTAACTGTGGGCATTCTCATGTGAGTTCGTGCTTTTCCTTCGTTTTTACTTGTTTTTTTTTCTCCTCTGTTTGTATGCATATACAGAAAACTGCTTTCATGTTGCGTTTTCTGATTATATCGTTTCTAAACTGAAAAGAAAGTAAAGGGAGCAGAAAAGCGATTTTTGGTCAGTTAAAGCTATCACAAGCTGGAGCTAACCATTCGATAGTCGATTTGGATTTTTTTTATTAAAAAAAAGAACATTGTATCCCTGAAAGCTTCATATATGTTGAAAACATGATATTTAAACGTATAAAAGAATCAAGTAGCACAGTAGCTGATATGTGCTATGAAACTGGAAACTTGTTCTGGATCATTGAACTAACCAAACTGAAAAAAATCGTAATCTATTTTCCAGATAATATGAGACGAAGAAGCCTAATTCAATGTTTTTCTAGATGACGCTACACACTTTTTTACCAGTTGGTAGCTTGTTATTTTTTGAAACTATTTATTCAGATATTCATATACAATAAATGAAATATATATAGGTTTCAATATAAAATATGTTAATATCTTGTTAAAGCGTATATTTCACAAAACCCCTTGTTTTTTTTTCTTTAGATTTCTTGATGATCAGCAAACCAGTCTTGAGGCATGTACCAAAGGAAGACAAGATAAATAATGGATAAACTCTGTCCGACTGGAAGAAAAATGGAGAAGGGCAACTCATCGTTTTGTTCAAGCAATAAGGAATGTTTCTATAACCTTGATGGCTAGGTATCTACTGGAGTTTCTCTGTGAATGAAGAACATCGTCAAAGAATCATGGACACCGTACATGGAAGATGTAGATAAAAACGAGTTTATCAAGCTAGCCAACAGCGAACTCCGTTTTGATAACTACCTGTATGGGTTCTCTTGTGTGTATCCTTTTTTTACCTGCTGGCTCTTATTACTGCTCGCTGTCTATTGAGTGGACCAAGGTTATCATTTACAGAGTTGTAAGACTCTTTCCTTGAAATATAGAAAGCGTTAATAATACGTTATAGGAAAACCAGGGAATGTTTTTGTGAAAAAAATATCTTTCGATACAAAAGGCGGGGGATGGAAGATGTAGATAAAAACGAGTTTATCAAGCTAGCCAACAGCGAACTCCGTTTTGATAACTACCTGTATGGGTTCTCTTGTCTGTATCCTTTTTTTACCTGCTGGCTCTTGTTATTACTGCTCGCTGTCTATTGAGTGGACCAAGGTTATCATTTACAGACTTGTAAGACTCTTTCCTTGAAATATAGAAAGCGTTAATAATACGTTATAGGAAAACCAGGGAATGTTTTTGTGAAAAAAATATCTTTCAATACAAAAGGCGGGGGATTTTATGGTATTTTAGTTTTGGAAGAGGTGGTAACTTTTTCTTGTAACGCTTAAATTAAAAAGGTTGCAAGCGAAATGCAGGTAGTAGTTGGGAATTGTTGGTGAAGACATAGGAGTGCACACTGCTGACCAATACCAGATGTGGGCTCTTGGAAAAGGAAGCAATAATTTAAAATGGACGAGGAAAATAGATGTGGGATGAAACATAGCTTTTTGATAAAGGTCGATTCCTAATTTCCTGGGTCTATTTTCATGCATGTAGAAACTACGAATATATCGATAGTATTGTAGTAGTTGAAAATGTTTATAGACAAATTAGACATTGAAAGAATTCTGTTCTAGACATTGATTTAGAACCTATAATGTACACAAAATAATTTTCAAATAAATGTAATAATAAAAATAATTAAACATTCTGTTATAAAATCCGAACTGGATTTAAAAAAATATTTGACAGAAGAACCTGGATTCTTTAAATTAACGGGAAAAAAGAGACTAATCACACAACCGACTACCTTAATTTTGTTATGCCGCAGTCTGTTTACCCTCGAAATAAGATTTTATTTTTTGGTGCATTACTAATGCCTCATATTTTGACCCAGTGAATACAACTAGTAAATAAGTTCTAGTCTTAGTGTCTAGTGTCTACCAATTTTAGTTAGTATACGAGGCACACAAACTGCTAGAATCTAAACGACGAACGTGAACAGGGAATTAAAGCTCGCATTACGTCAAGGGGTGTAACGTTATATGGGAGGTACGTGCTTTCCATTGACAAAATCCGCAAAAGACTTTTCTTCGCAGACGTTGATAATGGCAGACGGACTGCTGGCGTTTGATGATGGAGGCT
>JAAXOA010004448.1:0-10296 GCA_036561885.1 Salina celebensis
CCTTTGAATTTGAATCCTTTTTGAGTGGGACCTCATTAATTACTTGATTTTTGTGATTTTGTGTAATTAGTTGGTATGAATCACGAAATCAGAGAAAAAACACACTCAAAGTTTATCAAACAAAAAACATAAAATTTTATTAACAGAACAAAGAACTCATAGTTTACTCAAACAAACGGACCCATAATTGAGAATACGAGAAATACATAGTCTATAAACCGTGCAAAAACACGGTTGAATGTATATAAAACGTTGGGTTTAAATCACGTAATTTCGTAAATAGTTAAATCATTTTACAAAGCCACTTTTGAATCGAATAAAAATTAAAGGCTTGGCTTTTTAGAGTTTCAATATACCCAAGGTTGTACAAAAAACAGTTAAACAAAACAAACAACTATTCATATAAATAATATATAAAACCATTATAACGTGCACGGAAATCTCAACAAAAGCAATGTTATGATAGTCAAGGACATCTGAATATAAAACGATTGATTATTAGAAAAACTACTGAAGGTACAGTAACTGTTATAGACATTTTCATTTCCATCCTTGAAAATCACTTGGAAACTTTGCCATAACTTTTTAGAATGAAATACCCCGTTCTATACTCACACTCTTCTCTCAATATTCAATTACCAGGTTTGTTCATTCTGCTGGGTTCGCATCATTACTAAAATGTTTTGTAAGAGTAGTGCAATAATGTGTTTCACTAAAATTAAAAAGAAAGCTCTAGAAAGCTTTTCCCAGCACACAGCAGTTTCCTTGGTTTAAAAGGTCACAATTTGCATTGAAAATCACGTCTGCGTCTGTCATCAAGCTAATAAACCTTGTGGCTCTAATTTGTAATATGAGCTCTACAAGAGGTACTGTATATAAGTTTTTCTATTGTGCTCTTGTCCTTATCTCAATGCTCTTCTCGTTTAATTTTATGTTTATACCTCCCCCAGAAAATAACACTACAAAGCTTACCCTTACCACTCAGAGGTGTGTACGACCGAAAAGAGAATTTTTACCTACTCAAATAACTACGTGTCACATCGGAATTGTAAATAACTTTCACTTACGTAAGCTACCCACTTGAGCGTGTTCATGAACAAAAGAGTCGTTTGCTACTCAAAGTTAAAAAAAGGTTACCTAGTCATTATGTTGAGTTCCAGTGGCCCCACATAAAAACAATGAGACTACATTAGCATTACAGTTAGCTCAAATATAACGTAGTAAAACTAGCAGGAACACACGAGTGTAAGTGAAAGCAAAAGAAAATTTGTTAGCAAAATGTAATTTCATACTTAGAGTGTAGCAAGCAAAGGGCGGTCTTCCATGTCTTTTCATTTTCAGCTGGTATGAATCACTGCGTATTCATTGTTATTTTTGATGATGCTTACCTTTATAACAACAACTCTGGGGCAATCTGTTTCCTATATATATTTTCCCTGTGTTTATATCGAATAACCTTAGTGTACTTATGCATATAATTTTTCATCTTTTGTCCACTCCAATCTGTCCATCTTTCTTTGCCAGTCTCAGGCGAAAGCCATTGCATTAACACTTGGCTGCCCTACTAAAAAAATCTTGCTTTCATTGGATCGTGGAAAAACCTAAGACGCACAAAGGTAATTGCTATTTTGAAAGGGTATTACGTATTGTTTACTTTAAAAATTATTTTTTTGTTTTTGGCATGTCAAAAATTTTAATCCAAAAAGTCTATCATGCTATGTGCCTCGGTGAAAGTAACCTTGTCCCAGTTCAGTTTTATTCCATGAGGCTTATCCATTAAATATTTTTCATTATTTGCTGAGCATCCCCCGCCCTTTGTCATGTTAAAGAATGTTATAAGATCAGCTAGAGTGAAAGTAGACACCACAGTCATCAAATAAACGGACAGGAACATAGAGAAAGCCGTTCAGCGATAGATTTTCTGATATCATTACGGCATTTCGTATTTCCACCGGAACTGGAATGCAATGTGTCATTCTCATTCTATCCTTTTACTCAGTGTTGTCAACTGTTATTTTCTCTCTGAGAGGAGAAAGTCCAAACTGTACACGTTGTTGGGTTTGACATGCGTTAATAAAAATGAAGGATTGTTAGATCATTGTGTAACATGAAAATATAGTCTAGAAGCTTGTGTGAATGTTGATAATAAACGTATAGAAAAAAGGAGGGAAAATTTGCGAGAAATGTATAAAGTTGATGGAATACAAAGTATGGGAAGAATGTCTGGATACATTATCATTTCATATCAAATTGATTCCTATCTCCATAATAATAATAAACATCGCATCCAACATCTAAACTTTCGCCTCACATCTGTACAATATATTTTCAAGAACCCGCAGATGGTAGCAATAATATGAGAAAGAAATGAGAAAGGTATACAATTTGATGAGAACGAATGTGACGTGAGCAATATTGGAAGAGGTCTCGCGTATTTTTTCCAATAACAGGCAAAGAGACCGTATATTGCGTACAGGACCAGCAGCTTCTTGAATTTTACAGACAGTGAAAAACTGTCGGTTTCTCCAAGGGAAAGTTTTTAGTTCGTGTGCCGTCCGCAAAAGTTTTGTGTTAGATGATATATTATCGTAGTAAGGTAAAATTAAAGACTAAACAACGAAATGCTTGCAATTTTAGTGTCATAAAACTAAATGTTTTGCTGGAAAGAAGATACAGTAGAAGAAAGTCTGCACTAGCTACACACTGCACTTCATAAAACCCTTCAGAGAAAGTCAAATGTACGTCTTTCCTTATCATGTGTGAGGTATTATTTTACAATTGGAAAAATATGTCTGGAAACACGTTCCCATTATTTTTAGCTGTCGATATCGAAAAATATTGCTAAAAATATTACATAAAAAATAGACGCCATTCGGGTATACAGACTGAAAGTGTCGTTGATATAATAAAAAATAATAATTTGAATTTTTCTAAGTTTGAGAGGGAAAAAGGATCATAAGAATAGATGCCCGGTCGTTGCCTTTTCCTCGTTCTTCTGTAAGAGTGTGAAAATGGACGTAGATCACGATATTTTCTCTTTTTTATCCTCGCTTTCACTTGAACAATATGTGTTATGCAGGCATGGCTCTAGGAAAAAAAAAGAATCTTTTTACTATTTCCTTTTCACTCCTCTCTTTCACTTGCTAAACCACTCTCCAGTTTTGTTTTTGGGTCTAAAAGAATTGAATTTGCAACTCTTCCACACTAACAACACGTGAAAAGGTCTATTTTTTGGTGTCCCAAGAGCTCTCTACTGTCATGTGGTAATCTTTTAAATGAAAGTTCAAACAGATGGGCAAACAAGAGGATTTGAGTGTATTCAAATAAGGTGAGTTATGAAATTCCCAGAAATTTTCGACAGAATATCGACCTAGAAATGGCACTCATACGCAAGTGAAAGCAAGTATGAAGTGATTACAAATTCTCAAAGAAAGCCTGCTCGACACCGTAGTTGAGACAGATACTGTGAAATTATTTAGCACGTAGGTATTAGTTTTGTGTTTGATGCTAATAAGACAGAACTGACAAGAACAGCTTATTGGGAGATTTTAAGCTGGATTTTTTCAGATCTATGAGAAAGTTAATTTTATTTCCGACATTTTGCTAACAACCTCCATTGATCGTGGATTCTTGACTTACCTGTGTCTGACCTTTCCCTGCCATTATAAGCTCTTTCCAAGACTTCTCCATCCTTCCATCGACCTCGGTCGATGACTTTGTTAGATACACGTCGTCGATGCAGAAATCCCTAGAAAATTTCAATGTTCCCTGATGATATTTTATGTACCTCTCTTCTCTGGACTTTACCTTTTACGAGATTTTTTTTTCCATCTCTATTTTGGTCACAGGGCTTTGCCTCTCCCTTTTTGCCGTCATTTTTGCCGCAGCCATTATTTTTTCCTGCTTCTATTATTATTATTGCTTCACTGCAACTTTACCAGAAATGGAATACACAAAAAAACTTCTATTTTTTCTTGTTGGTTTGAAAATTGTGGTGAAGCCTACAGAGAAAGGAGAAACCGGATGTCGCCCATTCATACTGTGAAAACGACAAGCTCGCATCCGGTGCGGATTCTTGTGGTAATAGTTTATGGTTGATTTCTCTCCATATCATATCTGTGATCATGATCAGCAGGACAGTTTTTTTTTCTCTCTTTTTGTGTGTGATTGAGTACAAAAGGAGAAAATATTATTGAAAAGCTGCAGTGCACAATACACTGATTACGGTTATGGGCCAGTACTATAGTACATATTAGGGCCAAGGATGAAGGCAAAAGATTGCTTCATTTTTGTCACACACGACCCATCTATGCACCACTTTGTTTCCTCCATTTTTTCTGACACTCTTAACTTTCCTTTTGCTCTGATGGGTTTACTTCAACCACATTTTGGTCAAGGATTTATGACAACTATTACTCTATGATGATCCAATATTTTGTGGAAAAAAATACCGAAGGCTGCACAAATGCACGCGATGGAATTTATAAATGGTATATGGTTTGAAGATACCTAAATTAAGTATCTTACTAACTGAGCCCACGAATAGTTCAAGAGAAAAAAAAACCAATTTAAGCAGCACTTGAGTTGAGCGAGAGCAGCAAGCTAACAAGGATATATCATGGAGTGGCAGGGTAAATAGTTGTACGAAGAAAAATGACAGTAATGTGATGGGAAAATGATTTTTACGACTGGACCCTCCAGAAAATCCCCTCCTTTTGAGTTTGCCGATAGTATAAGGAATAATAAATATGAGATAGGTGCCGCAGTTTTCCCTGAACTCGACGCGGTCAGCCAAGTTCTTTTCTCGTTTCCTACACTGGCCAAGTCATCACCAAGTGCACGCACGTATAAAGGTCAGGGAAGCGAAGACATGGCTTGGAACTAGGAAAAAGGATGCTTAATGAAATAGTATTAGTGGAAGAACATTCCTTGTTTTAGAAGTTTTCCGGGTTTAGAAGAAGGGAAAAGATAACTTTCCTTTTTTCTCTAGAAAGAAAAACTTGACGAAACCAATAATCTCTTGCGCTTTTTCTTTCACTGTCGATATTTCTTTCTTATAATGATAAGAAAAGAATGAATCTGGAAAGGTTTCTGGAGAATAGAATCTGCAGGGAACGGAAATAAAGGGTGAAAATATATCTTGGATATTTGCTTGAAAATGATACGGGCTTCGGATGTGGTGTATCATATTACTGGTGACGAAATAATATACGAAAATATCATTGTTCTTGGAGAAAATAATAGTAATGCTCCAGTTAGTGGGACAATTATCAAAAAATGTTTGGGATAATTATGACTATATGGTTGTCTCGATTTACAATTTGTATTTCAATACATATCATGTTTTAGAAAAAGTCGTCAAGCACAATGCACCTGAAGTGCATCTCAATTGAAGCTACAATTCCGGATCGGGAATATATATATATTGTGGAGGTTGGAGTTGGAGGTACATTCTTTTTCTGTCAGCAAATACAAAAGTGAAAGTTGAACACGAGCTAAACCAACCATAAACCAACACGTTTATTTGACGCTGTTTGTGGTGATGGCAATGCTCATTGCATGCTACATCTGTATCAATGGGGAAAGTTAGAGGGGAAAATTGTTCAGTGCTTTCTCCATCTCGGCGATTGCCAACGAGCGAAAAGCTGACTGCAATTGTCACATTTTTACAAGAGCAATATAAATACATTCGGGGTTTAAGCACTTTACAGACACGTGGACAATGAGGAATCAGAGAAATCCTCTTAGGATTTTCCGATTACAATGATAATGCATTGACAACCAAAAATCTCTGAAATATGGATGAATGCAAGTGATTACGTCGACCCAAAACCTTTTACAATATTTTCCAGTTCGCCAAAAACTCTTCCAATTGAAAAGCAAGAGGGTAGCCGCAGACAACGATAAAATGCAACCTATATATACCGCACAGTAAAATATATCCAGTACTTTCTCTTCCACATTTTGTGACAAGCCTTTCCTAGGAGAAAAAATACAGGACCTCTTTTTTACTACAAAAAGTAGATTGCATTTTTGTCACTACGCTGCAGTTTTATAACTCAATTTTCCTGGTGCATTTGTCACTTGTGCATTGTACCCCGCTTACTTCCTTTTATATCTGGAGCTCTCTGATAATCATCATACATCATACATAAGATCATATATGAGATTACGCATATGAGAATCCTTATATTTTGGCGGAGAAAGCATCGGACTTGTTATCCCATCTTGCTGATTCAATGGCATACACAAGAGCTGCCATAAACATGGCAAGAGCGATGAGTGAAATGTAAATGTACATACTAACATACAATACTCAAGTGCTTTCTTTGCTGGCAGGTTGTGAAAGAAAATATTAAATCAAGAAAAGTACCTGATGAAGGCTTTCCACCCGATTCCAATCTGTTAAAGAATATACTACCTTTCAGCCAAAATTTATTTATGGTGTTCCCTCTCATCCCAACATTGAAAGGCGTATCGTATAGAAGTACTCGTGTGTCCCAATTCACATAGCGTATTACTTCAAACAAAGGAATTGAGAAATATACGGAGAAAACTAGAGTGCTTCAAGAGTGCATTCTTTATCAACATTACTACGTTTCATACAGGTTTCCCCAACTATAAAATGCACTTTTCCTTATTGAGGAATTTCTCAGAAGAAGGTCAAAAGGCCAATATACATCACGGAAGTGAATGGAAAATCACAAAAGAACCAGTTATCATAAAGTTCTTTAAAAAGTGATAAACTCTGGAAGTTTTGCTCTAGTGATATTTTATAAATATGCATCGTATTAACACGATATCTAGCACGCAAAAAAGATAATTGAAAGAGAAAAAGCAATATGCGACAGAAAGCTATAGAATCTGAATATCAGTGATAGAGTCCCTTTTCAATGGAATCTTACAACCTTTCATATTTAAATGTAATAATCAATTCTTTTAATTAAAATAATACGCTTCAGAATTATTCCCATTGCAGCACGTACATTACTCGCCTAGTGTGTCTCAAAACTTCAACTAGGGGAACGCAAACGTTTATTATTAAAAAATATCTATTCATTGTTGCAAGGTTGAAACTCATATACCTTGAACTGTTACTGATGATTAGTTTCAACGATCACGTTGTGTCCCTCTTCCATTGCGACACTTTTTGGGTGTTGCATTCATTTCTCCTCTTTCACCTTTACGTTCCTCTATAAAATATGTGTGTTTGGCAACTACCAACGTGTTTCTTCTCTTTGATCAAAGGTCTTCGACATCAATAATTTGAACTGTCTCTTCTGGGCAAATAGTACGTATGGTATAATTTTTACTCACATGTACCAAAACATGTTTCTGCACGTTGTTACACATCTTTTCATTTTCGCAAGTGAAATTGCGTTTCAAACACACATTTTGCTGAAAATAATCATACGATTTTCATAACTGTCATGATAATAATGCTGCATTTTTGCTAGGGATTATGTCTGCAATCAGTCTAGCCAAAATTTAAAAGTTGATACCTAATAGCACATTTATTGCCAACAGTGTAAAACAAAGCATGTCATGTTGTATTTTAAAATCTACTTCATTGCTCACATGTGAAACATAAATCCTTACCATTTTGGCCAAATGCAACTGTTTTCCTACAACGTGAGTACTAATGACAAGTAAACTTGTGTTTCAGCCCAACAAGTCCCAGATCTCTTACAAAATGTGGTGCAAGTTACTAGTTATACCATATTATCAAGCCGGGTCCATCCCAAAACTCTATAATTAGAGCCAGTTTCACCGATCCGTTTTTTTTTCTTTCCTCGACCGACCATCCTACTGAGTTCCACTTACAATCACGCTAGCCTGAAAATGTACCTCATTTATCTTGGAATCTTGCAATTTTCTTTGGGTAAATGTTTTTACACATTTCTTCCTTAGAAAGCAGTGTTTTGTACTCTTTTGTCTTACGAGTTTTCTTCCAATTCAACTTTTGACTTGAGTGACACACCGTAATAAAAAAGGAGTTTTTTCTAGGAAAGAACGCGAGATAGTATTGTAGATTTAAGTTAAAAGGTACAATGTTTTCTTAAAAAACACAATCCATTCTGGTCTAGCTTTAGGTGGAAAATGGACAACAATAAGTTTTCCGAGTTTCTCACAGCCTTGCACTGTTTTTTATTTCTTGTGCAGTTTCCACCTTCTCCCTTGAAATTGCAAGTTGTTACATTTTGAAATGTATGAATTGGAAAGTTACGTGACTTAATCAGGTCGGACATTTTTACACCTAAAATTACACAAGTTTACACCAAATCCCAGACAGGCCTTGGAACATTTTACAAAAGCGAGCTACTCCTCCCCCTAAACTACGTACAAAGAACAGGAAAAGTTTTGATTTTTTTTCATTGCACAAGCAAGTAACTGCAATGCAAGCAAAAAATTGTTCGTACTGCGCAAATGTTTACATTTGTTAACTATATACTTTATTGCTGCGGTTTTACACGTGTAAAACATAGGAATATTATCTTGTAAGAATGGCTTTCTTATTGAGTTATCCCAAAACAGGAAATATTTCACTAATGAAAAATGTCAGTTTACAGTAGCGAAAGTACTAACTGTAGCTTTAATGGATAAGCCTTCACGCAAGAAACTTTTTCCTTCAAAAAACGCAGGAATTTCAAATAAAGCACTCATTACTCCCACAGAATGCTAATATTCCCTCTGAATCCTGTAGCTTTTCCCCGAATCAAACAAAACAAGGCGTATCTTTTAGCTAGCTACTGTCGATGAGACCACTACACCGTACAAAATTCACGGTGAATTAATTCCACTATCAATTCATGACGCAATTACATGTTCGCACTGTTTTGTATCCATCACTGCAGTGAAAGTCCCCACCGCATAGTATACTCAAGTAGCAGGGGAATGTTACTCCAAATTTGCAAATATTTAAACTAAATTTCCTTTGTGATAACAATTCTTGATTTCCATATTCCTCCCATAATTTGCACTTCCTCTTCATCACACCATGCACAGACTTCCGTTCAGCTGCAATAATATCCCTCTGAAAAAAAACCACAAGCTTTCGCATGGAATTGTGGGCTGCACACATTAAAACCTACCTACGTGCCATTTTCGCAAAAAGACGTATATTATCTCATTCCTTTATTATCGTCAGCGGCACCATCCAACCATCCATTGAAACGCCAGAAAACACTGCGGAAAACGTTTAGCAAGGTTTTTACTGCCTGGGTATAAAAAATATATCCAGATTTTCCCCAAAGAGAAAATGTAGTTGTCTAGTGAAAACTCTGATGGTGATTTGCAATATAATCTAGTCATAGGTACGGAACCAACCATTCCTTAGAATGAATTATCTCTTGCTACGTTAAAACACGATGAAGCCATGATAATATTTCAATGATAATTTGAGCTCAGTCACGTAGTCTCTTCCTTTTTCTCCAGTTGCGGATCATATTGTTCTATATGAAACTAGGGTGAGGATAGTGTTGCGAACAGATAATTTTCAATTTTGGAGGAAAAGGGATCTTGTTGTGGAGGCTCAGCTCAGTGGATGGTTTCCCTCTGCGAAAATCTTACACAAAAGCTGGCTCCTAACAATTAGCTGTATACCACAGACACTTGACATTCTTCCCTGTGAAGGGAAACTGGAGTGTGATAATATGGCGCCTGACGCATACGTACGAATGGTTTTCTAATTCTAATACGACGGCACCACGAAGTACGTAATATATCTTGTGAAAGATTTTAATGGAACGGGCTATTGAGGTTGGTGAAATATGGCAAGAATTCTCGCAAAAATATCTCAAATCTTCGCTTTCCCACTGAAGACGCAAAATCTCTAGACAATTTGCCAACCTGATTAGTTAAACTTAATTGGATCAACACATGTCGATTGCGTTTTAGCGAATCTATGCGTGTGAAAGTTTTCCTCTGTAGCCCAGTCGTGTCACAGAAAATATCGTAAAAAACTCCTTGACACCATACCATACAAGAAGAGTTATGCGTGTGAGCAAAACCAAGTTGTGTCAGTATTGATTAGCGTTTTGGCAATAATTTAGGCAGATAGAATAAAGAGGTCGGTATTTGCACACAGAGAGGTTGTCTTTGTTTACAAACCATGATACGGGTATTCATTCATTATGAGAAGTCAGATCCAATCTGGCTAGCTGGACTGCATACAAGTGCCAAAATAAATGTTAGCCGAGCGATGAGGTTCATTGAGTTCGGGCTTTGCTACACTGTTTACACAAAAGGTAGCCAGTTTTATGACATGGTCAAATGAAACAGTTGATATAATCATAA
>JAAXOA010004449.1:0-10295 GCA_036561885.1 Salina celebensis
TGACATGATCTCCGACAAACTCAAAACAGATAACTGCAAACTGTTCCATATCTGTCTCATTCACGATGAGTCCACATTCTTCGGTCACTTCTCGAACTGCAGCTGCCTTAATGGTCTCACCGGGATTTACCTTTCCTCCAAATCCATTCCACAGACCCTCTCCAAAGCCCCGTTTTTTCAATCCGAGTAAGATTTGATTGTCGTTACTGATTAACGCTAACGTGAGCACTTTCTTGGGAGCGGTTGCAGGAACGTCTAAGCAGTTCCATGCTGTAGCCATGATCCTGTAAATTATTATTTTAAAAATCAAGCTTTAGCCTACGGTTGGTAATTAGTTAAACAAGTGTTTATAAAATGTTTAATGCAATACAGGTGTAATGAAGCTGGAATGTTCAATCAGTTAAAAATGCTCTTTCGTATTGACTAGAGCTTCTATTGTTGTGTGTTCCTTCCCTCCTCTCAGACAAAAATGATGAACACGTGTACTTAAAATCTTCTACGCGATTGCCTTTCCATGTACTACTAGTGACTAGTAGACAGTCGAAAGGGCGAGTTTGTCTAAACACAATGCTCGGAACAGAAGAAGCAATACAAAATCTTGCATGAACTTTGTTAATCCACGCTATGCAACTATAATTATAAGACTGGAGAATCAATATTAAAAATACAGGTTCCAAATTTTGAAAGACGTTTATAAACTCTATCCACCTATTTTCAGATTGACATCTTTTGTTGCCAAATTTTCGTTGAATTTGGAAATCATTCGAGTTCCAAAATTTTCTGTTACGGGCGCATATTCCAATTTCAAAATATGTAGCCATTGCTCCAATGATGGAAATAGGAAATGTGCGATCGGGCGTCTACATTGTAAAGTAAGATGTAACGCAAAAACTAACCAGTAATAAAAGCTGTTAGAACGATATCTACTTGGAAATTCCAGAGTACCTGCAAATGAGCTTTCAAACCGGAACCTACCTTCTAGCAATTTTATGTCGCTCCGAAGGGACCAGTATGCTGGAAGACCTGCTTCACCGTTATTACATGGTGATAAACGCGTCTCACAATCAGGGTACACTAATGATCAGCCGTCTTATGCCAATGGCAACTTTCGTAATGGCAACTCTTGGAACAGTTCTTACGGAAAACAAGAATTCATCCCTTATCGAACAATTAGCAATGTATACAATCGATGGGATACCACAATGGTCAGTAAATTTTTAAAGGTACAAGAAGGGAGCAACACTCCAGTGGTTGATGCCTTCCTAATTGGGAACCCATCTTCAATGCACGCCGTGGTGAACGCTGATGCCACAGATGTTGCCGGTCCTGCTTCAAGTTGTCCTGCCCAATTCTCCATTACTGATGGCCTTGTTGTAAGTACGATTTATGATGCTGGCTCTGCAGTTGCTGATGTCCCTGTTTCAAGAAGTTACCCTCCTGACTTCAATACTGTTACGTCTGCTTCGCCTAAAAAAATTGCTGTTGCCCCTGCTGAACTTTCTGCTGCTCTTACTGCTGTTTACGACGAAATAGCCCGCTGTCAAGTGTCTGACGTAGGGAATGTGATCACGGACGTGTGTCAACTTCTGAGGTGTGGTGGGGCACATGCTGAATGGAGACATAAGGCTGTACAAGCTTGTCCACAGGAGTGGGCAAACACTGGGGAAAGATGGCATTGGGAAGGAGGAGAGGATAAAGGAAGATGGGTGAGAAGGGAAGTTGAAGGAGCGTCATGGAACAAAGGAATGTGTGGCAGAATTGGTGGATACAACGATGGTCAGTGGGTGTTGAAAAAGACGTCATGTGAAAGGGACTGTGTTCAAGATGGTACTTCTAGTGGAAGAGATTATGTACATCGGTGGGTTAAGGAGGGAAGCAATTTTGGTTGGAACGCCGACATCGAAGGGTACGACGAGCCGTTCGGGCATTGTGATAAGGTTACAGAGTATGAGGAGAAGTGTGAGGATGATCCTGGTATGTGCAATAATAATCCGAAAACTCCAAAAAGCCCTGCTTTTAACACAAATAGATGGAAACCACCCGGATCTAAGTATTGGTCTGGAAAGCAGAACTACAGAATAGGAGGTAGATATGGGCCGTGGGGAAGAAACGATGATCTTGTAGGCTTTAATGATGGATGGGATGGAGAAACCTACATGGTTGACAAAGCTGTCGGAGAAGATAACGCAATTAAAGGAAAGAGAAAGTGGCTTAAGACGGACTACCCCAATCATCCAGATTTCGACAAGGGAAGATCTAGTCTAGAGCGCCCTAACACTGCAAGTAGCACCGATGTTGCAGTAGGTAGCGACTCTGAACCTGGTAGAACGCAGAATGCGCAGCAGAAGCTCAACCGTTGGGAAAATAACCGTGGCACACATTGTCCAGAAAGTGGGAATCCTAGTGTGGTGACGCCAACGTGGAATAACTATGAAACTACTGAACCCAATCAACGTTTTGGAGGCATCACTAGTCCCAATCATGGGAACAATTCCCATTATGGGGAAAATGTTAACAAACCGCCGTTGGCCAGTAGCCAACCTCCAATAAACTACCAGAATCCATCGGTGCAATTCTATAATACTGAACCAAGTTATGAACTCTCGGCTAAGGGGTAACCCTTATCAGCAACGAACCAGTTACCCATCGGAAGCCCAAGCTGGGGATCCGTACAAGCAACAAGGCGGATATCCTGTTAACGAAAGGGGTGGTGATCCGTATAAGCAACAAGCCGGCTATCCTACTAACGAAAGCGGCGGCGATCCGTACAAGCAACCAGGCAGTGATCCTACGAACGAAAAAGGTGGCGATCCGTACAAGCAACAAGGCGGTTATCCTGCTAACGAAAGAGCTGGTGATCCGTACAAGCAACAAGGCGGTTATCCAACTAACGAAAGATTTCGCCATCCGTACAAGCAACAAGGAGGTTATCCAACTAACGAAAGAGGTCGCTATCCCTACAAGCAACAAGGCGGTTATCCTACTAACGTAAGAAGTGGCGATCCCTACAAGCAACAAGGACCATCCGTACAAGCAACAAGGAGGTTATCCAACTAACGAAAGAGGTCGCTATCCCTACAAGCAACAAGGCGGTTATCCTACTAACGTAAGAAGTGGCGATTCCTACAAGCAACAAGGCGGTTACCCTCAGAAGGGACGGGTTGGCGGTCCCTACAAGCAACAAGGCGGTTACCCTCAGAAGGGAAGGGTTGGCGGTCCCTACAAGCAACAAGGCGGTTTCCCTCAGAAGGGACGGGTTGGCGGTCCCTACGAGCAACAAAGCAGTTATCCGTCGAAGGACCTTGGGGGTGGTCCCTATCAGCACCACAGCGGTTACCCTCCTAACGAAAGAGGTGGCGATCCCTACCAGCGAAGAAGTAGTTACCCACAGAAGGAATGGAACGGTGATCCCTTCGAGTCGCAACAAAGTTATCCTTCAAAGGAAGGAGGGAGCGATCCTTTCAAGCAACAAAGCGGTTATCCTTCGAAAGAAACAGGTGGTGATCCACAGAAGCAACAAAATGGTTATCTTTCGAAGGACAAAGGTGGTGATCCACAGAAGCAACAAAATGGTTATCCATCTCTTGATCGAGGGGGCGATCCATCCCAGCAACAAGGACGATGGAATGAACCTAATCCCACAAACAGGGGAAGTCCTAACGAGTCTCAGCCGCCAACATGGGATACTATGCCGCCTGTGGATGAATATGGCCATGAACAGAATTCCTCGAATGTCAATGTTTCTACCAAACCCCCTCCCTCAGCTAATTCTATCACGCGGAAGAAATCTATCGATACTCCGATTCTCATGGCGAACCGGAAATCCTTCAACAACTTTAAAGACCATGCGAGGACTTCGAGCGATGCCCACCAATCGCCTATGAAGACAAAACCCCATACACATTCGACACCTCCCAATGCTGATAAAGATCCTCACGGGCACTCCGATCATCCTAATCAAGTTTCGCGGACCGAATCTCATGAAAACTCCGACCATCCTAATCACCAAGTATCTCGGACCGGTCCTCATGGACACTCCAAACATCCCAGTCACCAGTTTCATCCCGCTGTTCCACATCCACCTCCTGAACATCCAAATCATCAAGTATCTCGGACCCATTCACATATATCCAACGATCATCCCAGTCACCATTTGGTGCAGAGTGATCCTCATTTACACATGACAGGGCACCAACAGAATCAGTCGCCCAAGAATCAGCACGAACATATAGGAACACACAGTGGTCATATGGAGGGCAATCACACCGCCATACATCCCCAATATGATGGTGGTGAGAGACACTACGATAATATCGATCTTGTTCATGTTATCAATATGGAGGCTGCTTTGAAAGCTCAGGACCTTCCTCTCTCTCTTGCACCCAAGAAAAAATCAAGCGATAACTTAGAAATCGAGCCAGATCCGATAGCAATGGCAAACCGCCATAGATGTAACCTGGGTACTCGACGAAGACAAACCTTCGGATGAGAACTCTGCAGGTACTCCTCCTCCACTGAGAAGCAGCATCAGCAAACATCAGCCTTCTCGTTTATATGCTTCCCCGTCAAGAGATAGCCGTTCTTCTAAACCATCTCACCCTTTAAATCATCGCAATAACCCTCTGTCCAGAAAACAGTCCGTAGTTAGTCAGAAGCTAAACGCACGGAGCTCTGGTCTTTCTTTCAAGAGCCTCGCGAAATTCAGACCCATCACCAGTCACGAGAGGATCCATCAAAAAATCTAAACCTTCTCTATTGCAGATACGTAGTTCAGCACATTCCAGAATTACCAAATCTCCAAATAGAGGAAATGCACGAATTTCCATGTAAAATTCCTTTGGAGCTCAATTAAATTACCGTTATTTGTACTTTTTGACCAGTCATCTTCATTTCGATTTGCGATTACATTTTCATGAATCTCGTGTGTACCTCTGCGGTTCTAATTCATCACGGTTGACTGTAGTAGAATAACTGTGGAAACGGAGAGGTCAACATGTCACGAAAACAACAAAGTTTTATTTTTCATAATACATGTTTTTCGACATAACGACACCTGCTTCAAACACAAGTTTTTGTAAGTATCGCTGCGCACTGTGAGAATCCTCGGCTTTGATATCCACTATAAAACCAGGCGTTCGTATAAAAAAATCCCCGAAAGGCTATAGTACTTTAAGCGTTTGGCCCACCCGAAAATAAATCTACAGCCAGTTCCGGGTTCCTCAATAGACGTACTACCTCTAGGCTATTACTGTTTGTTTGGACAAGTAATATTTGACAAAAACCTCCAACTAGCTCCTGACCGGCTCATCAATGACTTGCCCAGGTCAGGACAAAGGGAAACTCTATACTATCATTAGTTAGAGATTTGGAGTATTATGAGCAATTCAGCACGCCCAACAAGATTGCGGATCAACGTAAGTGCCATTTTTCTCGTCTGTGAGCCACAGGATTTCTAGGTGTGTCGCCCGTCTTCTCTTTGGATTGATACTCATGAGCTACGCAACAGCTTTGCCGGTATCATCAAAGCGTTCTTCTACCCAGCCCCCGTCGCCACAGGTCAATCTAGGCCAGAGCTCTATTCATTTATTTGAAGATAACTACTTTAAAGGTAGGTACGCCTCCATAGCTCAAACATTTTCACCAGTTTCATGTGCATGGAAGAATTTTCTGTTTCTCATAATACCCCAATACTAATCAAATACTGCTGGTTTCTTTCTGGTATTCCAAGGGGTTAGATCCAGTTTATACGTAGGTCCTTCGACATGTGTTAATCTCATGGGGAAACTCAACGATTTTTACTCCTCTGCGGACACACTGGGAGATTGTTTCCTGCTTTGCGAGCATCAGAATTGTCGAGGAAAGTGCAGCCGGGTAGCTGGGAAAGTAACGCATCTGTCCTGGATCGGTGTTAACGATAAGATTTCATCAATACGCCTTTGTACCGAATTCGACAGCCCTGCCAGAACCCCTGGGACCTTCCCAATTCCGTTATTAGCTGGTCGCCTATTCAAAAGACGGAGAACAAAGAGAAACGTGGATATCCTGACTGCATCAAATTTACCGTCTTCCTTTTTCCCCGGAAGAAGTAGAAATAGAAGATTTAACTTTCAAGACGAGAGGAGGCAGGAGAAAGTGACACACCAAGGCAAAGAGCCAGTTATAAATACTCAACCGCTAATGGGAAGGGCAATTAGACGGAGAACGAGAATTAGTCAACCAAGTGCAGAGAATGCCTCCAATAACAATAGGATAAGGCATTCGATTAATCAAGAGCTTGTTAGAATACCTCGTCATCGAAGGAGAAGAAAACGATTAAGAAGTGAGAAAAGCTAAACTAGACAAAAAATATTGTTCTTCATAAGAAAGAAAACTAACCATAAATAAATGTCTAGTCTGACTTGACTAAGCTTCTGGGGTGACACAAGTTTTGTCTGATTTGGTTTTAGCTGACTGAGGTTTATTGAGGCGTGAGTGTGAACTGTGTGCCAGACAAGGAAGCGAGTGCCCTTTTACCCTAATCACTGTGTTTCTCGTAAATTATTACAGCCCTGTATAAATAACTTTTAAAAATATGCATAAAGACATTTTATATAATGGACCTCGAAAATAACTCTTTCGCGTTGATTACTTTTTTAATGCTAGTTATGTATGATGATTGACGAAATAAACTTCCTTGCATTTTAAATGACGGAAATGAAATCAGTTACTCGTGCTGAAAGAAAGGTTTTTTCTAACATGTTTATTTATTCTTTCAAAGTCAAGATCAAGAATAGAGATATTTCTGTAGGTTTCACACTAATCACAAACTGATCAGCAGGTTTACGGGGTCATGAATGCTTTCGTATATTATTATCCTACTTTCATTACTTTCCAGTAAAAAGTAAGCATATAAAGTAACAATGTTAAGCCAAACTTCAGACAACAAACAATTGGTTCTGTAAAATATATAAAAGATTATTTTATACTCGTTACAATTCACCGCTGACAAAAAGAAAAAAAAAACATGGAAAGGAGTTTGTACGAAGCCAACACGACCATATCGTCAACATTCAACTAAGCATTCAAAAAATTAGTCACTGTTAGTTTGCATTAGACTAAGGATAGGTAAAAATTGAGACTATTTACAGAAACAAAAGGTATGACTTGATATGCCTGTAAATTAACTAATCATGCGTTGTAAATAATAATATCATCAAGGAAAAAGACAACAAAAATAAAATACACACTGGTCAGTATAAACTTTGCTTACATATTGTGTAGTATGAATAACCTAATTTTAAACGTTTCATCATATACTGCTACCCTTTGTTAGTGAATTATCATTCTTAGATACCGATTATCCATCCTTACGTTACTTACAAATGAGAATCACATTCAGAATTACGGTAATCAGAGGCGGTCAACTAGCTTTTGTGTGTAACGGATACAGGGATATAATTCTACTAATTAACGTGATACAGGACGATTTACGGTCCCACATTTGTTTATATCATTTCTTACATCTACACATATTGATCAGTTCAAGTTTACTCCAAGCATTCTTCGTCACAGCACGTTACATCACTTGCTTCCTTAACATATTCAACTATTGTAAGATACTCGTCACTGACATTAATTACTGCTGAAACGTTGAGACGTAGATTTCTCTTTGAATGGTAATATCATATATTTACTTAACACATAAATGCTTAAAATTAACTGATTGGTATTTCGAACATAAACGTTTTCATAAATGCAAATACATATTATGTCATATGTTAAACAATAGGTACAATGTGTGTGTTATCAAAGCATAATGCAAGATCTGAATACTATTTCAATCAACAGATCGTATCAAACAACTGCAGTGGAAATANCAAGATCTGAATACTATTTCAATCAACAGATCGTATCAAACAACTGCAGTGGAAATACAGCACTTACTTCGTAGAATTACTAACATGAAATCATACTCCTTCCTACATTTAAGTGCATTAATTGAATGTTCATGCGTATAAACGCTGTATTAATTGACGCTATATAGTGAACATGTTTGTTGAATATAGGATAAATACAACTCCCAGTCGTCAGTTGAAAAAAAAATCACACTTCTAAATTAAAAATTCTGTAGTAAGATAGGAAACTGCATTTTAAGTGCGACTGAAACGATCGGTTTGATTGAAAGAGACATTAAACTACATCCATTACCATAACAATAAGTTCACTACACTACAAACTTGTAGTAAATCATTTGCGATAAACCGTTTCACAGAGTTTCTTTTCGTTATTTAAACCAGTGACGTTTACAATAACTCAATCCGGGCTTTGCATTTCATCCATCACATCGTCAGCTTTAGAGGCCTGGTCCGAACTACTAGGCACTTCATCTTCAGTTGCATCTTCACTTTCTTCTGTATCAAACACCAGTTTGTACTTTTCATTCCCGTACATGTGCGTCTTCTTCCCTGTAATGATAGTTTGGACGAGCCATTCTGGTTTCACGACCGGAATGTGTTGGCGCTTAGCTTCAATGAGTAGCTGATCCGTGCCATCGTGCTGACTATCCGTAACCAATACCTCCGTGCCCGCTGGACATTGAACTCCTTCTGCAGATAAACAATACAACGTTATCATATCATACTATGAACAACTTTCTCATCACATCAACATTGCTAGAAATTATAAATAGACAGAAAAAAAAATCTCACTTTTCTTGGGCGGTTTTAAAAGCACGGCTTCGGCAGCGGTCAACACAGGTTTCCAATAATTGTACAGTTGATCAGACTCTGAGGTTACAAAGATTTTACACCCTTTCAATGGCTTGCGTATCATGATGTTGTATAAGATCTTGGTGCTCCAAGCTCCATCCAGCTGGCAGTCGGAACACACTCCAGTCCACGATTTCATGCTAAAACATAGGAAATCATATTTTTCAATCCAGGATAATAGTGGACATTAGTAACTAATCCACGATCTTACCAAATCCATGCATCTATTAATCCACATGTGAGATACACATGGAATGGAGGCAGCCAAGCTGTAGATGTACTTCACCGTTCTCGCATAGCTGTCCGATATGAGAAATACGTCCTCTGCTGTTTCACTTCCAACTGTATCAATAACTTGTCCACCACAGTTTTCGATCTGCTCCCGTATTTCATCTTTGTCATAAGGATCCAAATTCATCGGAGCACCTACAAGTGAAAACATTTTCAATTTAATACACCTTGTATTCAGAGAGAGATATCCCGTCCCTTTTCCCAAAACTCACCACTTATTCCCGGATCACCTCCACCACTAGCTGTAAGAAAGAACTGTATCCCTTGGAACAAGGTTTTCTTCGTCTTCTTTTTCCCAAACTCGATAACGGCTAATCATATAGAAAACAACAAGCAGATAATACGTTAATAATTCATGTAGATTGAAAGACACAAGTCTTGTGATTTCGAAAATGTACGTACAGTTTTTACTGCGAACAGGAGAAACTTTAGTAGCGGTTTCTTTCTTCACCGGAACTGAGTCCTTTTTGGCTGATACATCTTTTCCTGGTGACGCAGAGTTGGCATCATTTGTTTGAGAACTCTCCACTGGAAGAGGGATTATGGCAGCACGCTTTCGCTTTCCTTCGCCAGCTGGTGTTTTCTTGCCTTTTCCTTGACGCGGTTTGGGTGTTGTGGAATCCGAAGCTGGATCACTGTTTAACAATCGTATTTTTGCTCAATTTTAAAGTCAGAGTATGCGAGATAGGTAAAAACGTTTCCTGACACTTACGTAACCTCTGAACTACTGCTTGATGCAGTTGGAGTCTCAACCTCATTTCCTCTAGTGCGTCGTCTGGGCCCTGACACGATGTTGTCTGGTAAATAAAAGGATGCGTTAGTTATGATGAAAATTGTTCCAGAGTCACCATGAATTTCGGTGCGATAATTTGAAAGTATTACCCAGACTGACGTCTCCAGCTTTTGGCGTGGCAGCTGCAGGAGCGAAGTCAGCTCGCAATTTCTTGGCATCCGCTTCTTTAATACTCAGTTGTCGACGAGAGCACCATATAAGCTTAGGATCAGGAGAGTCAGATTTCGAATCAAGTTTAATTGCATATTTCACATTTTGCTGGTTAGTATCTGGATCCATGAGACTGTAAATAGAAGACAATATTTAAAACATTAATTAACACACATTCTATCAAAAGTTATGTACTGTTCTGTAACTGTAAAGTGAAAATGTTCAATACTTACAACTTCTGGCCGACGACTTCAGCAACTCTTGCCTCGTACTTTTCATCGGGTGAGTAAACGCCTTTGATCCCTGTTCCAAGA
>JAAXOA010004450.1:0-10295 GCA_036561885.1 Salina celebensis
TGTATTCATCATTGACAAAAGTAACACGGAAATTCATAGACAATATACTATTACTAGGAAAATACGATGAGTTTTAACTACCTATTGAATAAAGAAAAACGTTCAACCGAGCTGCCTATTTGTATTGTGCTTATTACGTAAATTGTGACAGCGTTTCTGACAGCCAAAACATATTTTGTTTGATAACAATCTATTTCATCATGAATCCAATCCCTTTCATTTTCTTTGGGATTTTTATTTTACTCAACTGTTTGCAAAGCGCAATTTCGTCAGACGATTGCCCGTGTCCGTACAATATAAGTCCTGTATGTGGTTCTACAGGGGCTGAAGAAGATGCTCCAAAGAAGACCTACACAAACTCCTGTTTGGCAGAATGCGATCGTAAGAATTGTGAATTATGGACACTTGAATACTAAACTAAATACCGTATTATACCATACATTTCAGATGCTACAATCACCCATGCTGGTCCATGCGACGAACGAGATAAAGAAGAGAAGTGAAGTTTTCACTTGATTATGACAAAACTATAAACGTTATTGTTTTCAAACACATTCGTGTGGATGTCTTGTCTAGAAAAAGAATAATTTTTAAATTCACATGTGTGTAGTATATATTGGCACATGCCATTAGTAATTGCTGCAGAATGCATTAGGACTATTAAAATTAATGATTGAATAAACGATGATTTTCATTGAAACATTTGTCCAGAGTTCATTTCTAAGCATTCTGGAATCTACAAGAGAGGTGGTTTTATAAACAAAGGTCTATTTACTTTGCGACCATCGAAGGATATGGGAAAAGACGAACAAACTGAAAATGAAGTTTAAGTTTTGTAATGAAATTTATACAGTGTGAACGCAAAGTTTAAATTTCGTTGTAAAATGTGTCAAATTTTATTGACCGGTGTAAAATCCTCCAATAGCTTGCAATAAACGAAAAACTGACATTTGGATACTAAAATACAGGCTGACTCACTGCTTGAGTAGCTATGCAAACAAAGACTTTTCATTCGGCTATTATTCCTTTCTCTGGACTGTGATCATAACAAAACGCTGACTCGTCCTTTATGAAAACTTTTCTCTTTTCCTATTCTCTCAAAGCTGGAGTCTTTTCATTGCTCAGAATTGCACGGAGCATGTCTTCAAAAATATCCGTTCTTTTGTAAAAAAACAAGCTTCCTTTCTTCAAGAAAACTCCATTGTGTTGTGTTGCATAGGAATCACATATAATAGAAAATGTGAGAGTCTTAAAAAATAGCTTATTGTAGGGAAACGTATTGTATGAATAAAAAGGTAGTTTTGTTTTTGTTAAGAAATGTACTTCGAATCCATCCCATCCCATATCACGTCCCACTTAGTTAGATGTAATTGTTAATATTTGAACGATATTTGTAATTACTAATTACTGTTCAAATCTCTATTTACTTTAAAGAGGGCACAGGAAGTTTTCAATTTACGTGATAAAGAATCTGTTTAAGTGACTGGTTTCATTATGAAGCTCAGATCAACCAAATAAGTTTCTAGGCCTGGAAACAATATCAAAGATCCCGTGGAAAGTTTGCTAGGACCAAAAGTTAGCTTTGATTTCTTGTAGAAGGTATTAACCCGTATATGATATTGTTCTAATGGCTGTTTTGTTCACTTTGATAAGGTAGTTTCACACAATTTGGCAGTTCCCGACTCCTAAAATACCATGATTGGGTGCGAACATGAATGAGAATTATATATATATGAAAGTATTCTTACCCATGGTATAAATGACTGGATGCAGTCATAAAACTGGACTTTTTCCCCTATAAAACTTAAAATCATAACAACTATGAGTCATGATAAATGGACTCTTCTTAAAGTCATAGAGACCTTTTACCTTCAAAAGCCATTGTTTGTGGCCTGATTCTTGGATTACCTTTTTTAAAAGCCCAGTCTGCATGATTCATTTCTTATGTGAGGTTGTTTATCAGCAATCCCAGTTCTCTAAAAAAAAGTTTCTATGCACAAGTAATCTGGAAATTGAGGCTAAAACCAGTGCTCAACTTCTTTTTGGAACAATATTACAAACGACACACAATGGAGTTAGTTGCTGCCGGTGAATTCCAATTAAGCCCTCAGGAACAAGTTTTTGGACTCGAGGAGGTAACCTTGCAAATATTATTATTTGCGTAAAAAAGTGCTTAATATTTTGCCACCAAAATTTGTATATTTCAGCTGCTTGCACTGATTCTTGAGTATGCTACACCTCGCAAAGAAAAGCTGGATTTACTCCGTTTCAGAACTATTGGGAGGCTTTGGGGAAAATGTGCAAGCAAAATGTTCAAGGAGCCGCCCTTTAAAGTTTGTCTGGATGTGGAGGGTATGCTAGAATGCAAAAACATTTTTCGTTTTGTTACCGATATTCCGATGGAAATAACAGTGAAAGGGTGGCTGTCAAGACGAAAACTTAGATTCCTAAGAGGATTTTCGGATAATGTACAAATGCTAAATTTCGTGGGAGTAGAAGGTGTACAGGAATACGCAAACAATCCTCCTCACCTTCCAAAGTTAAGAAAGTTAACAGTTGATAATCAGTTTGAAGTTTATTACAAACAACACAAAATGTTTGATTTTATCAACACTTGTGCTACATTGGCCCCAAAGCTGGAAGTATTCAAAGTAATTTGGAACGGAAATTTTTCTCGTCACTTTCAAAAATCTCCGGTGGGCTATGCCTTGCCGGAATCGACTACCGAACTAAAATCAGTTAACGTGAGTGCATTTTCTCTCAACAAAATCTTGCGACAAAGTAACCTTACAATCCTGTCAGCGGTGGAACTTCACTTAAAGCACGACTCGACACAGTGTAGAGATGTAACTCACATATTGGACCAGCAATTTGGAAATATTCATCTGAAAAAGTTGAAGCTATGTTTTGAAGCTCCACGAGATAACTTCATTTGAATTCATCCAATGCGTCATTTGGAGGAGTTTGAGACAAATGTTTCCATTATCACATTTGACAGAATGGCCCCACTTTCTCTTTGCTTGCCGAAAATCAAATATTTGAAATGTATAGGGGACCTAATTACAACTCTGTCAACATTTATAATGGAAGGGTCCAACTATGAACACCTTCAAAATCTTACTCTGCATGGATCCAGCTTTCTCCGGTATGGCGATGATAATCAAGACCGTGCAGAAACATTCGAAAGGAGTCTAGTATCGAAGATCAATATGCTAGGTTTTCCGAACCTTCCAAGTCTAAAGTCGCTCACTTGGAGGGGCTTTTCTTGTACCATAACATATCATATTGCACCAAGATTTTTCGCAAACGCCAAGCAACTTTCGGAGTTAGATATAGATTTACAAGACCTAATGACGATCTGTGAACAGTTTCTATACCTCGAAGCGAATATGTTGGCACGAACCAACTTTAATCGTAAGTAGTTTTATTTACACAATGATAGGTTCTTATTTTATTCATGTATCGATACATATACACTGTTATATTCATATTTATATATATTTTTACAAACTATAAACAATTTTAGGGTTGACAACATTATCCATTCACTACGAACCGCCAGGCTTTTGCACTGTTCTACTTCACCCCATTTCAATGGCTCTACCTTAGTTGGAAACCATTAAGCTTGGTCAAAACGTTATGGTAACTTTCAAAATGAGCATGTTTGTCATTATCGATACAGCTGGAACTTCCAAAATATAGTGCAAAGAATTGATATTGCAGATTGATTCGTACACGAAGAAGTTATGGGAAATTTCAGGAAGAAAGATGATTGTCGATCCTGCTAATGTTGAAGAACAGGGTGGGCCCGGAAATAAACGATTTTGGCAAGCTGATCCGCAAAAATTGTACTTCGGGTTAGGGAACGTCGAAAATTTCGAAACGTAAACTTTCTCTGAATTTTGTATTACTTTCTATTGATTTAGACAAATTATAAGCTTTTATATCTGTTCCATCATTGCAAATAGATAATCACAATAAATAACTGTTCACGCTACATTTACATGTAGCATTTTTATATCAATTTTAATGGAATTTTGAGTTATAACGTTTTTTACTCTCCATGAGCAACTCCATTAAAACCATTTTACGTGTTGTTAGCATTTTGCGATAGGAAACATTATAGAGTTTAAGAAACTCATTTTAATGCCTCGTTGAACTCGCTAATAGTAAAGTAAAATATGAAAATTGACTGCAATTATACTTATATACGCTACAAGTTAGTATGTTTGTAAAGAAAATTTACTGCTCTGTCACAGTTAGCAACAGCTTCAAATACTACAAGATACTAAATTGAAAGAGGAAACTTCTTCAGTTTTCATAGGTGCCTTTTCTTTTCTAAATCAAGTGGTTCTTAATCCTGAAATTCAACATCAAATTTGTTCCATGTTATCGAAAGCTCAGAATGAAATGCTTAAGCAATAATCGGAAGCGTCGGAAAGCAAGTTCAATATGGTCCAATACAGAGCAGACTTATTCTCATCCGGAACACATACTTAAACTTTACCTTGATGTCTCATACTTCACATGTGTGATGCCGTTTAAGCTGACCGTCGTTAAAGATTCGTATGCTATTTCCATTTGGAAACCACAACAGGTATTTTTAAAACCATCCACATTAAACTCCCCACAAATGTTTTGCATGAAAACCTTTGCGTTATTAATTGAAGCTTTACTGACTAAACCCAAAATGGCTTTATAGGTGGTTTCTATTCTAATCCATTTATTGTGCGTGATAAGATTGGCCAGCTTTTTATTCATCTCAATACTTCAAACAGATGGACCTCATTCTGTCTACGCATTTGGAATACTTGACAGTTTATCCTTCGCCGGATATATTTCCTACAGTATGTTTACATTCTGGAACAGACGAGAAGTAAATGTTAAAATTGTGGAAGCAAGCATGCAAGCGTCAATTATTTCATCGGGAAAGCATAGAATCTGGGTAATGACAAAATAATTTCGGAATTAACTAGTTATGAACCGCTAATGATATTTTTATTGACACTAAAAGAAATGTTTTTGATAGGAGAGATATCCCGTACGCATAAAAGTACTAATGACTATGGCCCTTATAACAACAGCAGCGGCAGGAGGGTTGGAATGCTTTCCGAAAATATTTTACCATGTACGATCTTGGGTTGATTGTTGCGCCAATCAAACAATTCCCAATATGTTTTCCTGTAGTTCACAGTCCACAATAGCTGAAACCCAGCAATCATGCATACTTGATATTATACTGGCGTCAATATATACTGCAAGCAAATTCGCAATGTTCATCACCTACGTAGTCTGTGACATGGGTATATTTGTTTTGGTCCTCACTATGTGGACTGCTTCGGATGACTTTTGCGTGAACTGCAAAAACCTGCTTTCATTTGACTATCAATATATATTTAGCATCAACAAAGTCACTCCAAAATCTAATATTTTCGAAGCCATGCTGGTTCGTTTAGAGTACATCCATTCTTTCTCTGGAGTGATTAATGAAGCCTTGCGTTTTAAATTAATACTATTTTTGGCTGANCGAAGCCATGCTGGTTCGTTTAGAGTACATCCATTCTTTCTCTGGAGTGATTAATGAAGCCTTGCGTTTTAAATTAATACTATTTTTGGCTGACGCGTCATTTTACTACCCGCTAAATTTTTCAAGTATATTTTTTCCATCCGATGAGTACTTCCGGTGGCACTTTATGATTGGCTTCTCCTTTATGTGTACAATCTTGGTGGTGGCAGCGAAAGTGAAAACTAAAACTGTAAATGCTACAGAAGACTTTATAATTGAAGCTTCCAAGAGAGGTCTACATCCAGAACACAACCAAGCTTTTCTGATGGAGACCTTTGTAAGGTGCACTGCGGTTTCTTGTAACAATTTATTTCAAATAACATTCGGCTTTGTTGCTAACGTAAGTTAAATATGATTTTTGTTAGCATCCATGCAATTTCATACTGTTAAATTATGGAGTAATAATTGAAAAAAATTTCCCGTTGTAGACATATGTTCTCTTCGTAACATTATTTGTGATCAGCACAACTCGGTGAATACTGCCCAAAACATGCACTGCTAATTTCTGGTTACCACAACAGTAACAGAAGCCGGAACCCATCCAACAGGATTAACAAAAGTAGTCATATTATATTGCATTTAAATTTCAGAGCTTGTTTCATAATGTAGTTGTATTTAAATAAGATACATGAGTTCGGCAAGATTCTTATTTTCACAACTGTATGCAGTGTTTATGGTACTGAATAAATGACTCCTGTGGATCGAATAATATTACGTAAATGGTAAATGGTAGGCATGTAAATTTTCTCTCCAATTTGGGGGATCCTAGCAATCAAACAAGGAAAAATTTTATCAGCCATGCCCACGTTGGCTTTATGTATAATCCGATTTGAAGCCTACTGGAGAAAACTCCTGACTTCTGCCTATGAATGTATTAGTATTAACTTGTAGTGACCTCTGTAAACTTATTGTTAGTTTATTGAGTGTGTAATAAAAGTATTGCAGTGTTCAATGGATATAAAACATACCTTTCGTCAATTTCGCACATACCTTTCGCCCGTTATTGCAAACAGAAACTGATCTTTGCACTAAAATTCTTTTCCCACCGCATTCAAATCTTTTACTCAAACAGAGGGTTTGTGTATTCCTTTGGATTTTCTCTGAAACACAATATCCTTATATTATATTGTCCTTCTTTCATACCTAGATGGTTTTCATTGGTAAAAAATGCATGGTGCATCTTCAGAGAACTTAATTCTCGGGTAAAAACTCAATATTGTTTTTTAAAGTAATTTATACGTTGTTTGAACCAAACCCCTGTCTCTTTCTCGCTTGTGTCATACAATTTCTTTTTCACCTTCGCTATTTCTTTGATTGACTTATATTTGTATGTCTGTTTTTTTGTTCAGCATGCACAGATAACGTCACTGTTCAGATTTACACTATATAAGAGTTTCTCTTCCACAGAAGTCAATGCATACACAGCCAGCACCCAGTTCTTTTTCTTCTAACAATCCTAAGACGTGGGTATAAACAAATGTCGTGTAGTTGTACAGTTATGCAACCTAAACCAAAAAATCTAACAAATTCTTTGGTACAAAAGCAGACACAATAAAGCATCTTATCCTAAAACTTTTGTGCGACGCAACAACAAAGAAAAGGTACAATTTTTTTTCTGTCGAGCTTCTAGAGAAACATTCACACTTTTTTGAACTATAAAACTAAAAATCATACTTGTTCCGTCCCAACTACACCAACAGTAAGCGAGAACCGTTTGCGGAGAGAGGAACAGACACGCTTTGCATTTTACATATATTTTGGACGTTACCAGTTAAATTTATAAGTTTACTTGCATAACGTGTACACTGAACAATTGTCATTTTGTTTGACGAGCTATGGAGCCCTTTGACAACGAACAAATTGTACTTAGTCCACAGGAACGTGTCTTTGGACTTGAAGAGGTTAGTTGTTGAAAACATTTAAAATAAAAAAAATTATATCTCTATCCTATTTTATACCAGCTTTTGACTCTAATTCTGGAGTTGGCGACACCGAATCGCAAGAAGCATGACCTGCTGGCATACCGAGAGGTGGGACCACTATGGGCGAAGTGTGCTTTCAAAATGTTTAAGAAGCCTCCGTTAAAATTTAAACTTTGTCTGGATGATATGCTTGCTTTGCGCAAAATCATTCACGTGCAAACATATATTCCAATGGAAGTAACAGTAGAAAAATGGCTGTCAAAGAGAAAGCTCTCATTTTTGAGAGAATTTTCCAGCAATATTGTGATTCTGCACCTTGTTGGCGTTGAAGGTGCAGAGTGTAAAGTTATACGATGCTCCATTCCTTCCAAAACTGAAAACTCTAACATTTGACAGGCAGTGCAACGTTTTTCACCAAGAAAGCCAGCTTCTTGAATTTGTCAAACTGATAGCCAATAAAGCACCTAAGCTAGAAGTTTTCCGAGTTATTTTGGACGGGTTCCAAATCAAGCTATTAAAGGAACTAAAGAAATCACATAGAGGTGATACGCTTCCGGAAATGATGAATTGCCTCCAAACAAAGTTTGCTGATGCTCACAAACTAGAAAAGACATTGAAAAACAACGACATTCGAAACCTCAAATACGCTAACCTTGACTTTGATAATAGCTTAAATAGTAGAACTATTAGCCGAATACTGGAACAGAGGTTAGCACATCTCCACCTTAAGAAATTAGTCATTAACTTCTCTGCATTAAACGAGAAATACTATTGGGTTCATCCAATGCCAAAACTTGGAAGAGTTCATTTCCGATAAAGCGATTATAACTTCTGAGCCTGGTGCCACACTTTCGACGTATTTTCCAAAACTTGTTATATTGAAACTTTCGGGGTTGGACTTCATAAGTTTAGCTACAGTTACACGAGCGGGTTCTAACTACAAGCATTTGAAGCACCTCGGGCTTGGTCACAGCGTGATAATGGCCGATGGGGACATTCCTGCAGAAAACTCGGAATCAGCAATGCGGCGAAAAGAACGCGTGTTGGCGAGGATAACTCAGTGTGGGTTTGGAGCTGCCCCGAATTTAGTTTCACTGAGCTTCACAGGTTTTCCGAGTTCATTAGTTGATGTAATGGTTACAGAACTTTTCGCAAATTCAAAGTCTCTGTCTAAGTTAGCCATCCAGATCCATGACCTTGAAAGACTTTGTGACCAGTTTCTACTTGCCGAAAACAATTCATTAAGAGGAACCTATTTTAGTCGTAAGTCAATTACTGTGATAATGTTCATATGATATAAGAAGTCTAACCAAGATAATCTTTGTATATGAATACTAGGTGTGACCAAACTCTCCATTTATCCAAAATTGTTCGAAACAAAGGACTGCAGTGATTTTATCAACGGGCCTGTTTCAATTATAATGCCTGAATTGAAAACATTGAAACTTCATCCCAGACTATCGGTAAATTAGAAAAACGCAGCTAATTGTTTGTTGGTAACTAACTCATCTTTCTTAACTATATAAATGTACATTTACTTATTTACAACAGGTTGATTTGTCCACAAGAAATGCATGGAAGGTTACCGGAAGGTATATTTCCTATATTAAATAATTACGTACCGTGGTATACAAAAAGGTAAATATGAAATACGATATGAATAAGTTCCTTATTTGCGTATTTTGTAAGTATTTTTGTTTAAAATGATTGGTTAATGCATACAGCAATTTTTGTACAAAATGGATACATCCCCCGAAAATATTTGTAAACTACCTCAGCTACCAACTGGGAGTTAAATTTAGCCAGAACGTGTCTTTATTTACTCATCAGCGTTTTTATTATCATGTATTTTCGCGTATTGTAGATTTCGGTTAATAGTAATACATTAAAAAGTATCCCATACCTACTTGTAAACAACTCCAAGGACCTTTAGAAGTCGTGTGAAAACGCGTGTAGCGTGTTGTATGTATTACCCCATGTATAATTCAACATAAATTTGCATAACCATAGGTAGACTGAAACAAGTACCAGATATTCCATTGTAACATCAATAAAAGGTTTATAGCTTATCAAGCAATTCAATCTACTTTATGCTCAGAAGATGTACACAAAAAATGACCAATCGCATTATAGCAACAACAAATGTTTTTAAAAATTGGTTTTTGAAAAGATTTCAATGCTGGTTATTGCCTTTTTTTGAAGCATTCTTGTTTTTTATTTTTAACATTTTGTCCTGAGAAGTTTCTGAAACTTACATAACGTCTTCAAATCATGTTTCCTAATTCTTACAGCCTGTTTTTATAAGCACAAGTATACATAAAAATACGGTCATCTTCCCTGAAAAAAGTTTCTTTTGAATTCAATAAGATCCATGAGATAGCTAGTTCCAGACAGCAAAAAAACATAAGGAAATAAGAAAAGCTTTGTTCTACATTCTATAACACAAAGTGTGTCATAAATCCAAATTCAATGGGAGATTTATTGACCTATTGAAACTACCGATATCTTTTGTTACGTCGAACATGCTTTCCAGAGAGTGCTTTGTCAAGGTTTTAACAATATTTCTTTAACATTCCTACCTGTAAAATGTGCACCAAGTATGTATCTTATTATGAGTCTTTTCCGTCAACATGAAAGAAGTTTGTGATTTGTGATACAAACCGAGCTTTTTAGTCGTGCTGCAGAGAGCTTTCATTCATAAACTTTGTGTTTCTACTTGTTGGCATCAGTCAACTTCAAGCATTCACGCAGGTTGTAATAAAATACTGCGCTATTAGAATTAATACACGATGGACAACACTTGGTCT
>JAAXOA010004451.1:0-10294 GCA_036561885.1 Salina celebensis
TACAGTACACAGTTCAGTCGTTTTTCATCTAAAAGTTGGAAAAATGACAATTCATGTCGTTTTTTCCAACAGAAAAAAGTGTATTTAAACCAGCTGAACAAGATAGGTTTGAAGAGCTACTGATTTTCCACCACGTGTAAATTTTAAGGAGGGAAAAGAGTGAAGAGAGAGTGGAAAAAGAGTATGAATTTAAAGTGCAAATATGGTAATGTATGAAAATGAGAAGACACTAGTGCTTGACGAAGACTTTGGGTAATAACCATAATCATAACAGAGAGGAATAAATGTACAGGAGATCAAGGAGAAAGTGGGAAGAGAAAACAAACTAATAAACACACTAAAAGTTTTATACAAGAATATGGAAAAGTTGATACAAGTATCCTTTTCTTGTATAAAAAACAGCGTACAAATAGAAAACAACCATCTTTCTTTGGCTGTAACATGTTACCAGCAAAAATGCAAATTTTATTGACAACTTTGGAAAAAGCCAAAAAAAGAAAGGCATAGGAAGAGAAAGTAGAAACTTTGGAAAGTGAGAAAGGGTGAGTATACCAGTTCCAGATACTTCTCTTCGACAATTTACAGTTTTATTGTGAAACTTGGAAGAATTTCAGCCAAAAAAACCGTACTGTCTGAATAAAATGCATATTCACAAGTTGAAAATGAAGAAATGAATTCACAACAGTTAGATAGAGACTGGTATCATCAACATTACTATTATTACAAATTATTATTGCTCCCATGTTGCTTTCCATAAAAATAATAACAGAGCAGCCGTGTCTTACCGATTTTCTACGTTTTGCTGATGAGCAACTGCCTCAATCATTGCCTTTTTTCTTGTCATATCATATTCAGCTTGTATATGTGCACTTAATGAACATTTCGCAATATGTGAGCCAAGTGCATATAGTAACTGCCCTGATGACGCTAACTTTCTCGTGATTTTCTCCGTGAAGAAAACAGTCCAGGAGAAAGTATAAAGTAATATTGTGTTATTACAAAAAAACCGTTTACATTTACATGATGAAGAAGATCGTGTGTTGGGACACACTAAAGTAGACTTTAATGTTCAGAGTGCTTTCACTTTTATCCAGTACCGGATGCTTTTAAGAGAAACAAGTGGTGTGATACAAGATGCTCGTACAACGATGGGTTTTGATAGCATAGAAGAGAAAATATTGTATAAAAGGAAAAAAAGCGCGTGTGGATGATGATGAAGATGATGATAACGATGATTATATGTTGATGGAGATAATAAGGCTAATGAATAAAGTACTCATGAACATGAACATTTATTAGTGCAAAAAGAAGACATAATGGTGGAATGAAGAAAAATGTAATGTCTTAAGTGATTCCCTCATTTAGTAGAAAAGGGGATGAGAAGGAAAAAAATCTCAAAAAGGGTCGAAGAATAAAAAAAGATACCCTTTTGGATGGAAAGCATTGACTTTTTGATTCTATCTGAAGAAATTCTCTTTAAAAGAGAAAGTCTTAAGAAAATTTTGAGAAATGAGTGCACAATAAGGCATGTTATGCCTGTCCGTTTGTCGATATTTCTGGAAAAAGTTTTTAGCTCGTTTTATAGGCGTGTCTCTAGTTGCAATAAATTGACTTGAAAGCACAATAGAACGGGATAATTGTATTCATTTTTGGAATTACACAAGGCAGTGGTTTAGACAAATCGAAACCTAAGACGGTATTAACTTATTATTGCTTTATTCTCTTAACTTCTTCTGTTTCTTTACGCTCCTTTTTAAATCAGAAACAGAAGACGAAACTCTGGAAAATTGTGCGGCAGCGGTGCACAATTTCGTTTTAATTTTCTATTATTTTTCCGCATGGCTTTTCTGCAGAAAAAGACTGCATGCTGTCGAGATCTCTATGGCTTTCAATCTGGCAACAGAAAAGAAAAGGAGAGACGGAAAAAATATATAAAACAGATGTCAAGTGATTAGAATACATATTTTTTAACAAGTACTCTTTCACCCATTTTCTCTTTTAGGAGAAAGTCCTCCTTAAAGCTCAACTTTCTCTTTTGATGTTTCCAACAGATGAGAGACGTTAACCGTGCAAAAAAATCTCGAACGTTTTCAAAGCACGATTGTGGCAGAGTTTCTTCGTTTATAGAGAAAGAAAAACCACACAAGTTTGCATGTACTTTCTCTTTTTTCAAATTACACACAATAAGAGGCACTTTTAAATGCGACTAATTATAGTAATCATGTTCACTCAAATGAGAATAATTTTATGAATGAAACTATACGAAAAACCATGCCTAATAAGAAGAAAAGATAAAAACGAAATACGAAGGGGAAAAAGATGTTTTACTTTTTATGTTTTGCTGTCTCAAATTCAGTCTAGTTACATTTAGGCTACACCAACGTGAAGAGGGTATAAAAGATAAGATTAATAATACGCTATGGACTGTAAAATCTGCCTGCATTTATACCAGCGTAAGTTGTAACGAGTTACAAAATTATACGGACAAAAAGACAGAACTTACACGCTTACAGCAAACGCTTACAATGAATAATTGTCAGCATGCATTCAAGATATTTACAATATTATGAGTATTATGACCGTAGTGAAGATTTTATTTCATACTGGTACATCGACAGAAGTTTGGCTTTTGTCGAAGTACAGGTCCCATGCCCCTTAATGATTGCTTGCTAAATCTACAGGTTTTTTCTTCAGTATTTTACCTTTACACGCAAATAGGCATAAAGCTGCTAAAATAGGTAATTCAATAAAGATCATTGTCATTATCACAAAGATACAATCTGACAAGTGTCATCCTGTCATCAAAACTTGTCACTTTCATCCAATTTTCGTTGCCTTCATACAGTGTCCATGCGCTTTCTTCGCGCTACTGATGGAGTATTACAGTGTCAGTTCTTGAGTTACAATAGGGATCAGTGTCTTGTTGATTAATGTCGTATCATTGTCTCCCTCGAGTTTCAGAAAGTATCATATTTCATCGCATACAAGGCTCTCCATATGTCTATACGTTTATCCAATCAATACAACTTTGAGAGCTAATCCATAGTGGGAATTGTCTAAATTGGATTTTAAACATGTCATATATTAAATTTTCACCGGAAAATACAGGATCACGAAAAGAATCTATATAAGAAAAAGCCAATTTCACGATGAACAACGACATGATACAAATGAAGATGATGATGATGACTCTAAAGGAATCTAATTAACAGGTTTTCCTCTCGTCTTAAAAATTGTCTTCCCTGCTTCGAAAAAAGTTGTAATAAAGAAAGTCAAAAAGGATGATGAGAAATATCGAACAACAAAGAAAGAAGAGACGAGGCTCAGCCAAAGCCAGTGAAAGCTATACTTACCAAAGAAATCCCGTTTCTTCGTTCCATCTCTGAATCTTCTCGACGCAAACTTACACAGACATTCTTCCCTCGTGTAATCAGTCGTACGATAGAAAATGAAAAGCTGACGTTTGGAAGTCAAGCAATTTTTCATATGAGGCTATGTAAACTATGTGTTTAACTAAAAAAGGGTTTATTACCTGCCTAATAAATCCTATATAGGTACTCGGGTCTTCACGAGAGGAAAATTTGTGTTAATTACATGCTACCTGGTAAGAAGAACACGTTTCTAAATCTAAAACCCTACATTTACAAGACTTCTTTCTACCCAGATAGTATCATTATTTTGCGAGTAAAACTTGTAAAAAAATCCTTTTTTCTCCTTCCAGACCTTTCAATAAGTTATCTCACTAGTTTTTCCTCAAGGGAAAAATATATAGGTCAATTTGAGAAAATACCTGTACTCTCTTTTGTATAGAGAAAATGTGAAGTATTATTATTGCTCTGAACATTTTCGAGGTTTTTCAATTCAAAACAGAATTTCGGTAAAGAATATATAGGTCAATTTGAGAAAATACCTGTACTCTCTTTTGTATAGAGAAAATGTGAAGTATTATTATTGCTCTGAACATTTTCGAGGTTTTTCAATTCAAAACAGAATTTCGGTAGTTTTATTTCTAGAGCTATTCAGCCAAAGAAACCCTTGAAAATGGTGTGCATATAAATATATCTATATTTTTGGCAAGACTTGTAAACTAGCAAGTATCGTTTAAAAACTTTCTCTACATATTTCCCCTTCATTTTCTATTATGAACTCGAGAAAAACCACATGTATTGTATGGGCTCCGAAAACGATTCCCACTTTTTGGCTAATATATCATTGGCTCTTTCCAAAAATACGAAAGCTTCAGCTACCCCAATGGACTCTGCTGGACTCTTTGTACAGGAGTAGTAGTGAAAACCATTAAAGAGGAAGGAGTGCAAAACACTCCAAGTTACTTTTGAAATACAGATTATTTTTTACTGTTGCTACTACGTCTACCCATACTACTGCTGAAGCTTTGAAAGCCCTTTTTTCAAAAATATGTATCTAAAAGCCCTGTCTACTCTATGGAATATCAAGTTTTTGCAAGTTTGCATATATAGGCAACTTTGTATGTATATGGAAAAGGTTTTTGTATGCATTCCAGCATCTACCTAACTGCTATTACCGCAAAAACTCCATAATTTATTTGCTTTTGCCAGCTTTTTGGAAGGGAGCTTAAAGAACAACTGGAACAACGGCACAATAATAATTCTTGCTTTGCCAGCAAACATACATTAAAACCATGAGGAAAAAGAAATGGAAAATTTAGTGAAAGGAGAAAGACTGATCATCTGATATCTGCTTTCCCTAAGAGAAAAAAAATGCAGCTGAGCTTTTATTTTGTTCGCTATGTTTTTTGTAACACTTTTTTTCTAGTTTTCGTTCCATTTTAGGTTTTTGCCGGTTTTGGGATCCTTTTTATCAGACCAGTTGACTATGGAGATGCATGCGCTGCTGGGTGAAAAAAGATGGATTCCTCGGGTTTAAAAAGAATTTCAAAGCTTTTCTTTTTAGGGAGTAATGGATGGTTATATGGGTTGATGAAGATGCGTGATAAAAAATGTCCCCATTTTCGCTCTTAATATGGCAATATTTCTATTTTATATGTTTGCGAGTTCATCGTGTGGTCTATGTTTTTACAAACGCATCAATAGAATCAAAAAGCACTTGAGAAAGAAGCAAAAAATGCTATTAAAATAGTGGTGAAAGTGAACTGTCACAATGCTTCTTTGACAAAATCTTTGCGAAAAATATCTTACGATTATTCAAAAGATATTATAACCGCAAGAAATTAAAAATAGACGAGTTCCCTTCATCAGATTGACGTTTAAAATAAAATATCTGCCGACATTGCAATCTTCTTTCTCTTAACATCGCTATTTTATACGCTCATTATGCGAAACCGGTCATTCTTGTCCAAACCTTCCTTCCAAAACAATCTTTTTTCTATCATGACACCGGAACGGAAGGCGTTCGACCAAACTCCTAAAGAAGCGTGTGACCATTTCTGTCTCCAGTCAACGTTGAAATCCCCTGTAAGCGTATAAAAAGTAGAGATAACCCTGCGCCAAAACGAGATTGCAGTTTGGTTTTAAGTAGCTCTGTTATAAAAACACGACTTTTTTCCAACCAGTCCTCCTCACCACCACTAGAAAGCCATTCTCACTCCTTATATTCTTTTCCATTATCCACTTGACTTGGAATAAGGCCATGAATAAAGAAAGCCATGTCCACTGCCCGCATACATTCTTCTACTGCGTTGAGCCTTAGGGTCAATTAAAACCCGGGGAAAACAGAATACCAAGACTGGTGCGATTTTGATGGTTGTCTTGGTAAAAACACCGTAACTTGAAGACTTTCAAGTCTTAAAACACCCAGCAAAAAAATATTGCATCAGACGCTTGTTGTACTTTTATTACCTAAAAAAAGTCCAGCACTATTTTTTGTCAATAGTGTCAGTAACGGCAGAACTAGCTTTTTTTCTGTCTTGTTGGCATCATCCATACGGGACAAAAATAAGTAATCCTCTTTTTTTTCTCCACAAAAAAACCGTATTTTTCTTGGTGCTACTAGTAAAGTGTGGATAGTTGCTTTCTCCCTTCGACCAAACAAAAGTTTTCTCCTAACAATTGGGTATTGCTCCACTTACTTTTGGTTGTTCCGCCGCTTCCGCTTCGCTTTCACTTATTCTTCCTCGCCTCTGTGACAAAAAAATGGACGTGATATAATAGAGGAAGTTGGAGGATGGCTAAAGTGAGACACTCGTTTTTATAAGGGCACGTAGTCTAACTAACTGTAACACGTAGAGACGTTATAGATAGAGGCAGTTTGAGTAATATAAAGTACCAAAGAGAATCTAACTTGGCAGAGATCACTGATGATGGTGATAACCAAAGAGTGAAGTACGTTCAGTTAGCTACTCCTCATGAACATGATGATAATGATGATGACGTGCCTCTTTTATTGGAGCTTTCTCTCTCTCATAGAGTATAATTATATTAATGTAATCTACCCGGGAATTTCTCCGGTTTTTCTTGTATGGAATTTTTCTCCATTGTGGCAAGGCTAGTGTGTGTATTCAGCTATTATTATATTAAATATATGGCCTGAAATTTTCTCCGTTTTTAAGGCACGTTACACTCTGAGCCAAGAAAACAAGTTGTCTTGCATACAAAGTAGAGGGACTAAGAAGTGTATAGGAATATATTTTTTGGTGTTGTGTTTTTGTCTCTTTCGTAGATCCTCCTTCTTATTCTGGACTATCATCTTCATTAGGCTCATTCTTGGCTAATTGTAATTTTCTTGTGTGATGGCAAAAGGGGGCACAAGGAAAAGAGAAAATGTCTAATGAGAACCACGGAAAATGGAAAAGGAGTTAGAAAATTACACAATATCAGGGAAATGAGTGTGTAAGAAAATTTGAATGTGGAAGAGTAGTGCGAGTCTAAAAAGAAAACTTAATGAGTTATCATCACGGCACGGTTTTAGCACTAGCTCGGCGAAACAATTTATGGGAGTGTTGCTTTTATCTTGTCTGATAGTTGGTCAGCAGAGTTATAGCAACTGAAAATGTATCTAGTACATGTTGAACAATGAAAATAAATGTAGAGCTATATTCGTTTTTGTTAAAACAGTTAATAATTTGGTTATGCAAAAAAATTAAAATAATAAATAGCATGCTAATTTAGGTCATGTAAAAAAAGAATTAAATTACGTTTTAATCTAGTTTCGCTAAAAGCACAGTATTCCCACAATCCCCTGTTAATTTTAACTTTAATTTACCTAGTTACATTTGTTGAATGTTGTAATTTTGATGTCTACAAATTTCTACATAGGCTTCTTCAAGTTTTTCTGGCTATTTCTTATCTTCAGGGAGAGATATCAAGGGATGTTGGGAGTGGAATTGACGAGGGATGGCTCAACTTCATTCTTTTTTTTTTTGCTACAATAACAAGAACTGAAAATGATGTGTATTTCCGCACTAATTACTACTCTTGGTTAGCCTTATCTCTTGTACCTATAAACAAGAAAGATTGCAATATCCTCATGGCTTGTTCTTTTCACACAATTTGTAGAAAAAAAACCTAAATAAAATCTAGCCCACGCTACATCTGTCTATTTCCAAGATGCTTCCAAAAGAAAACTATTTTTGCGAGTTTTCCCTCTCTAGAGAAAGTAGTCGCTTTCTTCCACAAAAAAATATCTAAAGCAATGTTGATGACGAGAGGGAGTTTTTAAGGGAAAGCGAAAATAGCATATTTTTCTGATAGGAAGAAAACGCTTTCTATTTACCATCCAGTTTCCTCATCGTCGTCTTCGTCATCTTGACTTGACTTAACTTGAAGGATCTTGACAAGTTACTTATCTAAAAGGAAAGGAAAAAAACAGTAGAAAACAAAAAAAGTAGATGAATGCTATGTAGATATAAGCCATATCATTTCACAACTTTTCCAAGATATTAGTGAGACAGGACAAGGGGGTTGTTGTTGGTTTTTTTCTCCCAGAGAAAGAAATGTAATTTGGTTTAGAAAAGACTCCTCAGTTTGTGTTCCTACGAAAAAGAGAATGATATGCGATAACGATGATACAATCTCTTTCCATATTTGTATTTCTACTTTGCTACAAAAAATAAAAAATTGTACAATTTTATAAGATATAAAAACATTCCCGCACATATGGTCTTTTTGACTACCGTGTGGGCTGACAGGAAGAAGATCAACTGTCATTACTCTTACTTTTTTATCATTTTCCAGTGGAAAGCTAAAAAAAACGAATTTTTTAACAGTAGAAAAGTATACATGTCCATTTCGTGAATAGTGTTGGCTTTGTAATTCCCATTTGTGGGAAAAGAGAATGACAGGATGAGAAAAGCATAATGTATATAATACCAAATTACATTTTGACTGAAAACGCGTAGGCAAAAAAAGAAAACGATGAGAAAATGAAAATGAGGACGACAGGGGAGTCATGGGAAAGCTTCCGAGAAAAGTTGTACAAGAGAAGAAAAAAAAATGGTTCCATTAGATGTATACATTTCAGCTCATATTAAACAAAACCAAGTCGTCTGTCCAATCATAAACGAGTCAGAAATAGTAATCGTTGCAATCGGAATGCACAATGAATTAGGAATGACCAGAAGCATTACTAATATTACAATGAAGTTGTTTTTGTATAGATTTTTGTGCTAATGAAGGTTTTTGCTTGGTGACACTCAATGAAATTAAATCAACCCAGTGGGAGATGACCAGGAGGACTGATAACTTAATGGCTCTTTTGTTTCCCTTGTGGGATTACAGTAAAATAAAGCATTCAAATAAATACACTAATGTCATGACACCAACAAAAAAAGTGAAATATTTCCCAGAGGAGAAAGTGAGAGCCCATACAGAGTGACATGCCGCATACGGTTTGAGAAGTGAATGTTGTATGCAATAGTACGCACAATGCTCGTTAACATCCCAGCCTTCTTTCTCGGGTAACTGGAGTCACGAAAAAAACTATGAGAACTGTTCAGTTGACCGTGTCATTTTATTTTCTCTTTTCTGTTGCCTTGGGAGACTTTTTTTTACTGCAGTATAGCACATCATAAAAAACCGACGCACTGTCTTATACACAGCAAGAGTCTTTGGTGTCATATCTCAAACTACCACAGAAAAGTGTACGCACACCATGCATCATGACGAATATGACACTTTACAAGTGGAAAAACGTGAAGGCCAATGTCAGCAAAATTGCATATAAAATATATGTATACACAAGATAAGAGTTGAAACTGAGCACGCACATATCACAGATGTTGGTTGATGCAAACATGAAACGTAATATTTCTCTTGGGTGCAACTTATCAAACACTTTTTCTAGCCGGAAACGAACGTCAACAGGACCGTCAAAGATATATATTTATATTTTTGTCAGACGGACAGACAGCACAGTAAGTATTTTTAACATGTCATCCGAGAAAAGTTGCTTGCACGTGTAGATTTTTTGTTTGGTTTAGCAGCAACTGCGGCTTGTCATGTTTAAATAGTTGAACTTGTAACGTAGTTAAGGTAGAGAAAGTATCCTTCAATATTTGACCAGTGCCGCGGTTGTAATCAGAGCAGTAAAGATTACGGTATGCCCAACCTAGAGATTTTTTTTCTCGCTGTAGGGCTTTCACTGGGATAACCGGTTTCATTCGCTTTCACAAGATAATCTTATAAAGACTGTGCTTCCGCTGGTTTTAATGATCGTATCAATGTTACCTTTGAAAGTTGTAAGGAAATAGTGTGTCACTCATAAAATCAGTATGTACTGCCACGTGCCATACTCCTGCTTCCTTTTCTCCTTTAGGGTTTTGTCATTCAATTTTTTCCCCTCTGGCTGACACTGAGCCAAGAAAGGTGTGCAGATAGACGCGCTTCTTTTAAAGCTTTGAAAACTTTCTGGAGAAAGCAGTGGTGTTGATTGAATTGTGTTCATTAGCAGCTCACACCATGTTTTCTCTCGTATCCTCGTCACTCTCAATTTTGTCAAAGATTTTTCCCTCGACTGTGTAGTTGAACTCTTGTAATGCATCCATACAGAGCATCTGGAATTGGCAAGTGTGATAATCATGATCATCATCTAGATAGTTGGGGATGGCACTATTGTAGCTACTAATTCATCCGTTTCCCCGTTTTCTTCTTGGTTGACACTTTTTTGTCTTGCTAACTCTCTGCCTGACTGACTGACATTGTATCCTCTACGCCTAGTACAGCATTCACAAGTTCAGACCAGCACGGAGAAAGCACATCATCACCAACCATGTCATCTTGCTCACCCATCCGTGTGTGGAAGCATGAAAAAAAAATACGTATTTTTTTCTGTGTTTAGTACAAAAAGCTATCGTAGTAAT
>JAAXOA010004452.1:0-10294 GCA_036561885.1 Salina celebensis
ATTTCCCAGAGCCAGGATGTGACCAAAAAACAAAATAGGACACAACACGGCATCGTCAATGTGATCCCTTGTATATGAGGCCCAATTATGGACTAGCCAAACGAAAACAATTCCCTCCGTACAGCAGGTTAGTATTAAATACCACTGGGAGAAATTCTGATACAATCGATTGTACCTTCTCTTGTAGCGGGGATTCACAAGTATCCGGGTCACGTATTTGTCCAAGTAGTATGGTAAAGGAATCCACTTTTGGGCAAAGGAATGGACAGCAAATGTTGGGGCTATGAGAGACATCGCGTTCAGAACTAATGGTAGTCTTTAATCATGACAGTCTCTAAAGGGAATGAATGCAGGACAACGTGAAGATCAGGTAAGCTTGTCAGGCACATGTCATTATTGCAGCTAGTCATGTGACACTCATAAGTATTGCATGAGAGTATGTAAGCCGGTCTATTTATAGCAGGTCTGGCTGCATATAAGTCCAAAAAAGAGTTAACATTTCATGCAACAGTTATATTTATAACATTTTTATAAGCAATTAGGGAAATGTATTTTTCCGAACAAGCTTGTAAACGTAACATTATTGATTGATTGTGACTGCAAGTAGCCGGTCGATTCCTTGCTTTTAAAGAAATCAATGGAATTGATAATAGCGGCTAAACAGTTAAAAGTTTTTATTCTACGTCTCTTAATAGCGCTAAATATTGAACAGTTTCTGGCTACAGTGAAATAAACATATGCCAGTCCCATGGCTTCTTCTCGAGTTAAGTAGTAATATACAATTTATATCGATATTACGAGGGGTCTTTCCATAAAACGTCTGTCTAGAATATGAAGGACATGGCATTTCAGACAAATCTGCTGACTTTTCTCTTAGTTTTTGGTTTCCATTATATTGAACGTTAATTGTCATTGAGGTGTACAGCCCTATACACTTGAACCTCCTTTCAACGTCGAAATCATTTTCTACACCCCTCTTACGCGGCCAGCTGTGAACTAGCAGAATAAAACACTTTGTTTACAATGGTTGAGCATTACCAAACCCGGCTCGTAAGCGTGTTTGTTCTTGTTTTGCCGATGTCTCATCCATAGATGTCGATAGTAAATGACTTTCTTCCTCAGAGGAGCTAGTTGTGCTAGACCCTTTAAACACGAATTAAACCGTCTGCTGTTGCATGTTACACTTATGTTTATCTATGTAATATTCTTCCGTTTAAGTCAAACATAAGCACCATCGTCATGGTAGTCTCAATCATGTTTTGAAATACATTACGCATAAATTTCCTCCCAAATGAGTCACATTCCCCAAACGAAAATTTCGCACGTTTTAGGCTTCTTGCTTGCCGAATATGAATGAGGGTCAGCCATGACTTTCTGTTCACATGGATCATTTTCATTTGCAGCAGTTTGCGCCCTGGTAATAACCTTACATTATCGCCAAATCCGGAAAACGTCGGCCACCCTATTATACACGACGCTATTGTGATACACAGAAAGCTTACGAAGAATAAATATATCAAACTGTTCAGCCGACCATATCCTTGAATACAAACCCAAGAATTTTGAATAAAAAAGAAGTAAAACGTCGATAGTAACACGAAAGCTCCTTTTGTTATCGCTACTTCGAGAATATTCCATAGGATTTTTAACTGCGCATAGTATCCAAAAAAATCACTGTTCTTATGAACTTTGTATGTTAAAACTGCGATAAACGAATCAGCCGCCATTACAAAAGATTGATAAGGAATCGCAGACACGTAAATGCCCCTTGTTGTTTCAATGAATCCGGGTATTAACAGAATAGTGCGTACTGCAATGAAGAAAACTGATACCCATAGCGGACGAGATGTCTTCGGGTACAAATCCTCTAGCACCCAATATGGACCGTCCAGATCCCAGATTATGCACACAATATAGATCAAGTAAGGTATTAAATGTCCTGGTACCATTAGTAAATAGAACATGTCAATAAGAGTGAGTCTATTGGCTACTGAGGACTTTCGCCAGTTGTGAGCTAAAAACGAAATCATAAAGAAACATAAAAATATTATACACTGTATAAACAGTAGAATCGGTATATATATTGCAGCTTTGTGCCCATTCAAACTGCCCTGTCACGACCGTTTTTAAATTTGCCTAATATAATTTATCCGTATCCTCTATCAACTCCCTTCCATAATCCGAAAGCGAAAAAAGTACAGTTATAAATTTTGAAAAAATAGAGACTATAGTTCCTTCCTAATTGATTTATTGCTTGTCTGGTTTTGACATTGTTTAACACCCAATTTTAAAAAATTGTAGAATTCTCGATAATTGGTTTCGCTTTTGGAATATGAGAGAGGGTTGGTAGAGAATATGGAGAAACGAATTTAAGAAAACTTTAAAAATTTTCGTCACAGGGCTGTTTCGGTGGTCATAAAGCTGCACAATGACGATATATACAAATGGATACATTAATGATATTGGAAACAGGGACGGCGGTACACAAAATTAAATCTTAAGAAGAAGTGTATGTAGGGATTCCACTTCCTACGCATCTACAACCGGGATAAAGTGACTTGAATTACCTTTGTGCACATGTTCTTCCAAGTGAAACATGTAGTTAATCGCTTGAGTGTAAACAGTCTCACGACGTAAGGCATAAATTCCGCGGCATGAATAAAGTGCCGCGGTAAAACAACAAAATCCTGTTGTTAATATACAGTAATGCAAAACCGTAAAGTTGGTCCGGTTTAGAAAGAGTTGAGTAAAAAGTCCGTAGACACATGTGGTCCAGAGGATAAAAACAAAACCGTTTCCCACCATCCAACGCTTCCATTTCGGGTTTTCTTCATTTGGATAGATTCCTTTTGAAATTGGGTCCCAGTAAATGGGAATTTTGTACCAGAACTTGTACATAAGTTGGCAAGCTTTAAATGATTTCACCTGATAATTACTGAACATATTTAAATTATTTAAGGAAAGACTTGTTTTTGTAGTAAGATTTTAGAGCAGCAGAACAATAGTACTAACGACCACGTATGACGCAGTTAACTGTATTTTTCCATCGAGCTAAATTTTTTGACTTATTCTAAAAGTCAATATAAATCGATTCTATCCATGAATCAAGAAAAAGGAATGAAATATACTTTTGTCATGACTATGACTATATAGTTACTATGGTATTTGCCTTAAGTGTGTATATTTCACATACATATATTGGCAACTATGAAAGGTGGTGTTTTTAATATTATTTGAATATTCATTTCCATCGATTGCTACTTTGAAAAGCCCATCGCCAAGTAATACCTCATGCCGTCGAAGGCATAACCCGTAATGCCTCGCCTTTTCGGTTTAATATTATACTAGATAAATTGCTATCCACGTTTATTGATTGTGATCGTGAAAATTGGAAAACTGATCCAAATGAAGATTAGCGTTTCAAAAGTCCTCAGTGCTTACAAGTAAGGGAAATTTAATAATCAACCTAGGATCCGTATGAAGATGAGATCTTTCGCTAACAAGAAATAATTTAGTGGTGCTGGCTCTGCTGTGTCACAATGATATTGTGAGTTATTTTTGAAATCAGGTTATTATAACGAGTGAACGCAGATAATACATGAATGAAATCCATTAGCTGTCCTGCTCAATGTGCCAATAGGCATGAAGTTCTTAAGCCAATAAAATGCCGCATCATCGTCATATATCAATGCTCATCATGGTATGACTGTTTTAGCGAAGAAACACACGGGTTATTACTACAAACAATACAAACGCACCACTACGAGTACGCCAGTTGAACGGCGACCAACTATGTACATTACTATTAGGAAAGGTCGCGTAAGTCTTTTTAATTTGCTGCACTAGCATTTGACGTCAGTGCAAAGATTTCAATATGCAACAGATACTATTAATGTTGATAACATTTAAAGTTCCGATCATCAAAAGCTAAGCAATCGTCTGGGTCTTTCAATTGATTTTTGTAGTAATCAATTTTCATCACGGAAGAGTAATTAAAAGAAGGTTTATGAATGGAAAGAAATCGAGCAACTCAAAAACCGATGGACTAGATAAAATGAAACAGCAATGCAATGGTTAACTGACAAGTCGATAATTTCATCATGCAGTAACTCGCCGCTACAGTAAAGGTCACTCACTGGCAAATTCTATTCTGTATATATATTTACATACACGTATATATTTACACGACAATCTAATAGGGAAGATACAAGACGATACAAAATTTGTATAATATAGTGTAGATATATAACTATCCTCCCAACCTTGGAGGTTGAATCATTGTAAACTATTGTAATATCAAGTGGGGGCAACGGGGGTTTTCGCGGACATTCCGATAATTCAATGTTTATTTGGAATGATAAAAAATCCATTATGCAATGAATTGGTTTACGGTGGAAACTTAAATATCAAACAACATGAAATTATTACAAAAGATACTAGAGTATGAAATTGTTTTGATTAGGATTATTACATTTGTCAATGAATTATAGAAATCCCGAGCCAACATATCCAGGTGGACGTAGTTTCCATTTGAGATTTGAATCCAATTTTACCATTCAATAGATAACAATTAAACTGACTAGTCTTGAAAAGATACCTACCACTTTTTCATCCGTTACATAGACTACCTTAGTACCTTACCTGCCATAAAGGAACCAAAGATATTTAATCATAAGTAATAGATAATCATAACTAGTCGAACCAGTTCAGGTAGGTCACGTAACTTTCTCGGATTGAATAAGCTACCGTAACGAAATCAAACTATGAATTTGCTTTTAGAGAAATTGGATTATTTTAATTGTGAAGAGACAATGGAAACCACAACGCACTTGTATAGAATGAAACTCCAGTTAGACGAATTTTTCGCTTGTAATATTCATCCAATTGTACTACGTAGCACTCCTAGGTACATATAATCTGATTGGACTTGAAAGTTTCCTACCTACCTCCTTCATCCGTCCATTACGTTAGATAATCTTACATTTTGTGGGATTTCAATTTCTTTCGTGTCTCGAAACCGATTACATCGCACGCTTTAGGCGGCCGTGAATTGTTGCAAGTGGTGATATGATGTTATAATAGAGTGTATTATACAGTGTGACAAAATTCGTCTAAAGTCCGGAAATCCCTGATATACAACAAATAATCGGGTCCGAAACATGATAGAAATTGGAAGTACACAGTACATGCAAATCTAAGGTATTTTCCGATTGCTTGTATTTAAGTAATCAACTAAAGGTATACAATCATCACTAGTCGCGACGTTCCAGGTAGATTGCGTAAAGTATCCTACTTTTTGTATTTAACTAATGAACCAACAATTTATAATCAAAATGATTAATACTACTAGAGCTACTTGAGCCGTTTCAGGTAGGTTGCGTATATGCTTAAGTTGTCAACAATTTTCGGAAAACTAGTTACACCAACCATTCTCACTTGGGATACGATTGAAACGGTGCTAATCTGTCTCTCACCGCGTATTCTGAACGCTTCTGTACACTTAAACGGATCGAAGCCATGGAGTTGAATGTAAATCCGATTCTACAACTATTCCCAACATGTCTCGTCCATTTGACGGTTTACGAACTGCTGGCGGTTTTGCCAAAGCAGAAATCAACATTATATTCTCCTGATTTCCACCTTCTTCAGAATCCAATCGTACTCAGCAGGTTCTTCGTTAACGGATCCATCAACATTAGACAGCATTGGTCTAACGAAGGAAAAAACTTGGAATATCAACTGTCAGAAAGATCTTCAAGTTCATTCGTGTTTCCACCGGGAGTCATCCGTCAAACTTGTGGTGTACAGATCTATTATAATTATGACAAAATTAAAACTTTTTATGAAGCCTTACCTGCAATTTATGATTACATCTCTTGTGGATTTTGTAATTTCCTTCCTGAAAACTTCAAGGACCTTCTTTTCCCACGAGTACGTTGCAACCGAGAGGAGGGGGAAATGTGCCCATATTCCTTGGCAGCTGACGGAGCAGAACACCATGTAGAAGTTACACAACCTCAGACCCTCGTCAAGTTGTACGTGTACCAAATTCTTCTTTCCGACGAATCTCTACCAAAACAAGAGGCACTCATTCACTGGGCGAGGTCTGTAGATGACTTCACTTTCCATGGAGCTCACCCTAAAGCAGTGGCAAATCGATTCTTAAAATTGGTCATGACATTGATGCCTCCAAGCATGGATGTATGTACATCTTTTTACGTAAGAGAAATATACGGGGGATATCAGCTTGTAAGTTTAGGACGGATTGGCAAAAATACACGAAGAGTTATAGACGAATATTACTACAAGGACGAATCTCTCTGGCAAACATTACATCGATGGATGTTAATTAGTATGAACAACAACATGTATAACGACAAGGACCTTGGGGAAATAATGGAGGCACACTTTCATGACAAATTTGCCAGTGCAAAGTTTACGGACTTTAAACCTTGGATGAATACAAACTTTATTCTCTTGAAAATACTATTACCAAATGTGACATTGGACCTCGGGGACGATAGTGTAGCATCCGGTTGCGCCTGGTTTGAGCATAGCGATGCCTCCAAACTGGTTGTTGTCGAAGAAGGTCTGCAATTTGTAACTTGTGGTGGTGTTGAACAAGGAACGCTATCCCTAATCGGCTATACATCAGCATTCGATACATGGACCTGGGTTCTAATGACGATCTTTGTAATTATTACAGCTGGTATGAGATTCTGGTTACAGTCGACTACACCGTATTTCGATGGTATTGCGTTGGCTGTTGACGTATGCCTGGAGCAAAGTAACAGCGTTGCTTGCAATGATAAGAAACAGACATACTTATATATGGTATCTGGAGCATGGATTCTAGTAGGAATTGTATTGAGCAATGCATATCGCGGAGAAAATATCACCGATCTGACCCAACCCATTCCTCCAACTAAGCCACATACCTTTAGGGATCCCATCAACAACCAGTTTGTCATCTACAGTAAATCCACAGACGACTCCTTTTCTGAGTGGAGGGAGGCGCTATCGGAAATCACGTATCTGCTATTATTTAGACTGAACAACGGCAGTGAGGCGACCACATCTGGATCTGTTCTGGCATATATATTGGACTTTGCGGAGGATAACCAGGCTACAGAATACTATAGAGAAATTGTAAGTTTAGTTTATAATTTTACTTTCTGAGAGAAGACAGCTATTGCGAAATCTGGACTGACAGGCTACATCGGAAAAATAAAGCATTGTAACAAAACTGCATTCATGGCATGGTCCAGAGAAGCAGAACATGCGGAACAGGAGCTCAAGTTGACTTTGCTCAAAGAGAGCTCCTATGCAGAAGACAAGGTTAATGAAATAACATCGTCGAGTAAAGAGTCCCTGGTAACTACACGGAAAGGCTGGACATTTTACTATATAATCATACCAATCGAGTATTTGGTTGGAAGGGTGAATGGTCTTGTAGAGTCTGGAATTGCAAAACAGTGGAATCACTGGGACTCTTGGGTTAGGAAGCTACAGTTTTCGATTCAATTTCGTAAATACAGTGACAACGTTCCTTTGAAGTTGAATCTAAATGATAATATTGTTGTTGTATTTTATGTTCACATCTGCTTAGTCGCAATTTGTGTATTGGTATATTTGATCGAAGTAGATTTGCTACTCTTGATGTTAAGTTTCTTCAAACGAAACGTGGCGACAGTCCTCAACTCATGTGAACGACATTTAACTGGAATCAAGAAATTACAAGGTTGCTTCATTTCCTTATTGCGACTACTCAAGCTATAAAATCCATGAGTCAGGGTAACGATTTCACGGGAAAATGATTAAAGCTGGTTATAGAAAACTCATATTAGTTATGACTGTGTCAAAAATTGTAAAATGTAATGTATATTATTAATGAATGACTATGGATCCATTTACCATACAAAATGTTGGTATTTAGTACTCATCATTTGATACTTAATATAAAGCAACTTTCAGAAAGGTAATTGTTTAGAGTCGTTGAGAAATTAGTGTGATGACAAGACCCAAGACCTAAACTATGAATGCACTATAGATTAAAAATAAAAAAAATGAAAAGTATTAGCTAACAAGTGCTGCCTAAAATAATCGTTTTGATACTTTTGATGAGTTGCTGATAAAAACTTACCATTAGCTTTCCAGCTAGCAACAAAAAATATATGTACTTGCTTTAGAATCAAATGTCTAATAATGACGTAAGATAAAATAATTTCTCATATAATATAATTTCCAATCGGATGATTGTAGCTATAAAGCTTCTGAAAAACTTTATGACATTCGACTCCTTCGACAAAATAATCACTTTTAAAGTCATTTTGATGTATTTTTACCCTGCTAATTCAATTCATATTTAAATATCACGGGCTTACACGTGTGCTCCAACAAACGAGGAACGTGTTATAACTCTAAACGTTCTCATATATGTAACATCATTATTCTTCACATAAGTTTAATAAATTATAAACTATGTCTGCTTATGACATAATACAGGTAGGCAGTAAGTGGTTTTTCGTGTTTTACCACACGAGGCATAATTGAATATCCTTATTAATATATAAAATTCCTGAACCTCGAAATAGTTACAGGGTGCTCATCCGTCCTTATTTAGTAAGGACAGTCCTTATTTTGGGCATAAAAAAGCGTCAAAATAAGGACGTCCTTACTTACCCCCAAAGTGTCCTTATTGTCCTTATTTTGAAACTTCTGAAAATTTTATTACATAATCGCTGCTTAATTATCAGATCAGTTCATTCAGAGTCACTTTGATCATGATGACAGTTTTCACCTCCAACAAAAACTTGTACCAAGCCAGATTGCATTGGACGTCATCAAATAATACACAAAGCCTCACAACTGTGCTTTGAAAAGGGTTCTCAACTCGTGTCTGATTTCATTGCGTGAAAGCAACATTGCACNCGTCATCAAATAATACACAAAGCCTCACAACTGTGCTTTGAAAAGGGTTCTCAACTCGTGTCTGATTTCATTGCGTGAAAGCAACATTGCACTGTATGAACACTTAAGTCAAACTTTCTCTCGGAACATGACGGGGGTCCTGCGATCCTATTGTAAACATATAAACCATTACGTTACGACCAATATTATTATGAGTACTTATGTAAAACAAGTCCGTAACATGTTGCAACGGAAATACTCTTCCGAAAACTCTCTTAGCCAGTTACGGCATCTATGTATAATTGCTTAACATTTTAGTCGGAGATTTTCATGATGTGAAATTTTATAAAAACTCAAGGCAGAAAAACCACGGGTAAAATTGGTTTAAACAATGAGAAAGTAATGATCTATGGAAAATGTAATGTAATTCTAAATTTCATTTTGTATGACAAATGGAAACGCACTGTGAAACAAAGGGAAACATTAGATTTAGTGGCAGCATCTAATTTAGTATAAAAACGTGTGGTTCCGAGAGGAACAAATAAATCTTAAGTCAGTCAAAGAGGTCAAGCTGAGACAGTTTATGCATTGAAACGAGTTTTTACATTTTTTCATTTTCGACACGTTTTGTTTTTCATGTTAATATCTTGTAAAATCTCTACTTTTTTGCTGGTTTAAAGTCACTCCTTGCTGATTTTATTACAGGAGTCGCTTGTGGTGTCTTTGCAGGTGTATAATAACAGTAATGCCACCCAAGTAATGATAAGCTAACCAAAAACGATCGAATTTCATCATAAAAAATAGGTCAAAATTGTGTCCTTATTTCTGACCTAGCATGTCCTTTCTAGAGAACGGAACCCTCTGAGCACCCTGAATAGTTATTAAATATTATCCAAGACTTACAACTATTTCCACAAAGCCACACAAATATAATACTGAAGCAACACGTCCATAGCAGATCCAACAAATCCAACTTTCATTTTCATCGGTCCAATTCTGAATCCAATTGGACGAAGGGTGCGTCGCATTCTAGATAATAGCTTCATGTCTTCATGTTTTGAGTAGTGTCCTCCCACTGTCAAATATTGTGTCACCGCTTTCAGAAAATTTAATGAGGTTGGGTACAAGAACGCCATCGACTTGAAGCATCGAAATAACATGTACATGCAGACAAACCTGGATAAAAATTCAATTTCAATTCAAAACCATATAACTTTTTCAGTGATCAATTAGGAACATTGCTTACATGTCTTCCGCAAAGAAAATTGCGTCACTTATACTGGTTTCCGGAATCCTTAGGATTTGAATGAGCTGAAATACATCTGATATCATCTGAATGTAAGAACAGGCGTGCATTTGCAAGAATGGAGCTGCTGAGAAACGA
>JAAXOA010004453.1:0-10292 GCA_036561885.1 Salina celebensis
TAACAGTCTTTGCTAATGTGATATGATATTAGGTACTAAAAAAGTAATGTAGTATATAATATAAAACTATGTATGTATGTATGTGTGCTTATGACTATTCAAGTTATAATGTGTAACATCGTTACAGCATGCTGTCTCCAATGTATATATGCACCAACTACCCAAATCTTCACATTCTGCTTAAGCCAAATATCTTAAGCAAATAAAATTGTTTGGAATAAAAAACCAAAAGTAACTGTACTGTAACTATTCTCTTACACTTAGAGACCAAAAACCTTTTTGAGAAAGCAAAGTTATACATTCATTATTCATCCACGGTTTTTAGGAAAATTTTCGTATAGAGCTAGAGGGGTTTGCGATTTGGCACCTTTTTACAATTTTAGCTGTCACCATTAACATGCAAATCCATATAGCGAAGAACTGGGACAAGCAATTAGTGTTCTTCTAGCCAGGATTTTCCCTTATGGCGTGCTTACTGCTTTTTCTATATTTATGCAGACATATCTGGGGCAAAGCAGATGGTCAGCTTCGTATTGGTTAAAAGTGTGAGATTCATGAGGCCTTCTATTATCACTGGGTAAAGGTTTTATATCATAACGTTATTTGTTTAGCGATCATTAATAGACCTTCATGAATAACAAGAGTAACTTTAATTTGTGAATCGAATCGTATCCAGGTAATCAAACATAAAAGTATTGAAAACACATTGTTCAGAGAAAGTTATTACGCATTGCAGATATTATCTAATGTTGCAACTACGACGGAATTTAGTGTTCTTCTAGCCAGGATTTTCCCTTATGGCGTGCTTACTGCTTTTTCTATATTTATGCAGACATATTTGGGGCAAAGCAGATGGTCAGCTTCGTATTGGTTAAAAGTGTGAGATTCATGAGGCCTTCTATTTTGACTGGGTAAATGTTTTATATCATAACATTATTTATTTAGCGATCATTAATAGACCTTCATGAATAACAAGAGTAACTTTAATTTGTGAATCGAATCGTATCCAAGTAATCAAACATAAAAGTATTAAAAACACATTGTTCAGAGAAAGTTAATACGCATTGCAGATATTATCTAATTTTGCAACTACGACGGATGTTAATCTTAAAGCATCAATCAAGCAAAACTGACTAAAGCAGGTTTTTTTTTCAATTAAGTTTTGAAGGAAATTTTAATAACTGTTGCGTATTGTATTACGCAGTCACAGAAGCAATCAGGTTCTAGGACAATTATTAAGCACCGAAGGGTGCTTTTTGAAACCAGTAAACCCGTCTGTCTGTCCGTCCGTCCGTCCGTCTGTCCACTGAAATTGATTGATCTTTACATGGGGAGGATTTTTCACCTTGGAACAAATGTCAAGTTTCGTAAGCTATGACAGGAATTGACCTCGAAAGGTCAAAATTTTGTTGTGGAAAGTGATATCAAACTGGAAACAATCTTGTATCTTCGGTGCTTACTTATTCTCCGCGTTGCGGGGTTTATTTTAAAAACAATAGGTGTGTACAAGAACAATGCGGGGTAATACTGCCAAACTTAAACACAACAAGGGAACTTTGCCTTCTTCTATGTTCTATTAAATTTAAAAGCAATCAAAATCTAATTAAAAACCTTGAGTGGAAGTTAAAACAAATTGAACGTTATCATTAGATCATTTGATGTACTGAATACATTATTACCATATATGACCATTTATCTCCTGCTGTAAGCACAAAGCTTACAGCTTGAAAGCAAGTAAAAAGAATTAAAGCAGTTAAAGCCACGACAAAATCATACAAATCGAATGACTTGTACCGACTGCGACTAAAGCGCAAAGCAAAAATTTTATCCTTGACCAGACCTCCCAGTTACAGCAAAATTGATGTTAAAGATTAAAGATGCATTTATGACTGCTCAAGTAATGGGCTTTCAAATCTTACTTTACGTAGAGCCATATCAAAAATTTACCACAGAAAAAGTTACACAGCGTCTTAAAACTTTTAAATTGGCTGCCTAGCAAATTATAATTCTAATAAGTTTTTTAATGGTATTTAGTTCCCATAACATAGTAGGATTCTAAAGTTAAGTAAGCTGATTGAAAAGTGAATTAAATCAAAAATAAATGAAAATCCGATCAAATAAATAACTTCTTACAAAAGACCTTGCCTGTTTCTCCGGGATGACTTGACTTATTGTTCCAGTTACCCTATCATTCTTCCTACGTGTTTTTGTTTATCGTAAGTCTCTTGTAGACGACCTTATCAAAATGCTCACGCCACTTCTCGCGAAAGTTTTGGCTTTGAACCAGAAATTGTATAGGTGCGGACCCTACTTCCGGCATCCTATTGCCTGGAACGAAGAAACTCTCAGATTTGAGAGCAGAAGCAAACGAGAAATACTCTCATGGGTATTTTGTGTTAGAGCTGTGGGCGGGGCATTCGCAATCAGTTGCACGTACCTTCTACTTTTCGGTTTGTATGAACCTCCGCTGAACAAAGGCCTTAATTGGTTGTTTATAGCAATAACTGCTGTATCAACTGCTCACCTGGTGGGAGCGAGTTTGACCTTGTACTCGGACAAGAATATTGGTAGTACTTATCTCAATAGGGTATTCTACTACGATTTAAGTGACGAAAAACTTGAGGCTCTTCTGGGATGCAAAGGCTCTGTCCTGGCAACTGCAATAAAAGGTAACTAGAAGCTAAGTGATAGGGAAAAGTAGTGATATCATATTACTATTAAGCACAAGGACACATATTTTTTGCGCAACCAATATCCATATTGAGGCTACACCAACCAGCTACTGTGCACAAGCAAGTTTTGGCGGAAGAAATTTGGTCCATTTTGTAGGTTATGTTTTCACGAATAATAAGCATATAAGAGCTATTCCCTGCATCAAAACATCTCTAATTACTCACACATACATAAATTTCAGAATACGGACTACTGCTCACCGACCCTAAATCATGCGACTTGTTTTGTCTGGCAACTTTCAACCTGGTAGTCTTCTACCATCAAATTCCTTACACCTTCGTGCTAAGTGGAATTTTCATTAGCATATTCTTGGACACAGACGTGGACGTCGTTTATCTCACATTCCTTAAACTGGACTGGAATAACAATATTTGGAGCGCTCAAATGGTTCGATTCATGGTTGTATTCATGTTTGCTTCTGAATGCTTCCGCACCCATCTTTTCCACAATTTCGCCTCCCTCTACGTGATTATGTCACTGTACAAGACGCTGCAGAGAATTGACAAACTAGCAGAGAATAAAGTTGCATCAAGTGTGAAGGAATATATCAAGCTCTTTGTCCTACAACAGAGTGGGGATTCATTTCAAAGCAGTGGTGCTACCTGGCTCCATGTACTCGGCTACGGATCAATCTTAATAAATGGGCACTGCTGTCTTTCTTGGGACGGATCTCCTACCACCTGTGGTTTATGGAATTTCCACTGCACTTTTGATAATTTGCGTATTAGTGTTTTTGACTATTTATCCCAGAGTTACTGCCAGCTATAACTTGAGTTTGACGCTACTCAGGAAATACAAGATGGCCGTGGTAAGCTCAAACGGATGGTCCAAGTTTGAGCAGCGGGTACTTCTGAAGAGGATCAGGGCAATGAGACCAGTTTGTTTCTACTTTGCATCGTTTAGAAAGCTGGACAATGACGCCAAGAGGGAATTTGTAGACTCACTCATTGATCGTACAGCGGGTTTTCTTGTATTTGTTAAGGAAAAGTGAATATTACCGGTCGCTTTCTGACTACTTCTTCGTCCAATTTTAACTACTTATGCTTTGATTTCAAATATAAACAAATATACTATAAGAGCTAAAATTGTTTTCATGAATTTTCAGACATTTTTCCTCGTATCGGAACCATTGTCGTTATTCTAACGTTAGTGTCAACTTTTTGTCCTACTTGCTTCTGGAGTAAAAACTGTCAGAGCTACAACACTTATTGCTGTGTCGTTTTCATAAAGTATATAGTCCTGTGTTAGTCAAATTCATGTATAACTCCGTGTTAAAGATAAATTCAGACTCATTAAAAATGTGAACTTAACGAAATAACTATAAAATGCAATGGATAAAGAGGGAGTCGGATTTTGTTTACAAGTCAACTTTCTTCGATCAAACTGCTAAAAAGAGATTTGGCATTTGGGATGCATCTTTTTGGAACCTTTAAAGATTTTTTGTGAAGTTTCATGTCAAAAGTTTCAAGTCTTCGTCCATTTACATGAATTACAATGCAAATGCCTTTTAATCCTATTCTAGATTGACTACAATTCAAAACCATGCAACCCGACTGCCCTAGTAGCAATGAAATTATGTCAATAACTGCTTGTATCCATGCGAGCTCAAACCTAGTCGATTTGGATCCAGTAATCAATACTGACGCCGCAGTAATGTAGCACTCAGACCTCAGCACTCAGTCTCCTACGAATAGTATATTATCCAGATAAGAACTGTAGTGTGTTCTTTTTCTTTCGATGCCCGGTCTCCAACAAGCAATTAAAACATAGATTTATGTCTTCCGCTACTACGTATTTAAAACATCCTTTGAAAATTGATACGAATGGAGCGGCTCCAATTCTTAATTCGGTCGACGCGTCTCCTCCTGACAACTTACATGTAAGCAATCGTGCACATATAACCAAGAGCCTATTGTTTCGTAACGCGATCGATATTTTTTTAAATGAACAGTTCCACTGGCGTACATGCAAGTCGCAGTTTTATTTCATTATAATTTTTGTTTGCCTACAAAAACTACATATTTGTTTGGCGATGTTCTCCTACCATAGCAAATCTGTCATTGAGTGGTAATAACTGTAGCTGATATTACACAGTTGCATTGTAATGGTCTGCCTCGACTTAAGTCAGAAGGTTTCACAGCGCAATATTTAAAACAAAACAAAGGAAACTAAAAAGGTTCTTAAACTTAGCCCTTAATTACACAGTTATATACGGATCCAACCAAATTCTTACATTTAAAAATCACTCATCTTGTCAAGACCGTCTTCAATTACGAACCTGAAAACCATTCACGTTATAAATGGTACTTGTATTTTACTTAATACAAACCGTGTCTGGAAAATGCAGTTATATTTAGCTATTTTCACAGGTGTTACGTTTGTATGCGCTGGAGTTTGCAGCGCCCGAATGTCGTTTCATGAGATCACTGATCACTTTCTTGAATCCGGGCTTTCGTTGTCAGAAAATGATAAAGAAAACCTGGAGGCTGGGAGGAGGCTTTACCGGTCGAGTAAAATTCATTCCGGTGCAATTTCTAACTTACAAGAACTCCTCGAACCGTTTAAAGCACAAGGATGTCTCGTAGTAGTGACAAGTTTCCAAACTGTTGATATTTTAGACGTTACCACACCTGTTATCTTCCGAAAGCTTGAGCCAATTGCATTTGTAATCAACGACCCTGATAGCAATGAAAACAAAAAGGACCAGCTACAAATTATTTGGTACCCAGCTACCAAGCAGAAACAGTCGGGATATTGTCCTTCTGCCACATTCTTCGAAACTTCAATGGCCGAAGCCGACTTTTCTCGTCGCCGGTCACACTGTGCTGAAATTTTGATTCCATCATTTGCTTCTTCAACGAAACCTTGGAGATGCGAGGTTGAAATAAATCTATTCATGCCAAACTACTCTGAAGCTACTCTGTATTACCCAATTGCCATTGAGTACCTAACCCGCTCACCTCTTAGCGCAAAAACTTACATAGTGATTGAAGACTCAAAATATCTAGGCACAGATCGTTTAAATACTGTTTGTGCCAACCTAGTATACGGAACTCAAACAATAACCAGTACCGACAGTTATTCAAATATTAAAAAAGGTGGCGAATTAGTTGGTAAGTACTTGATGAGCTTNCGACAGTTATTCAAATATTAAAAAAGGTGGCGAATTAGTTGGTAAGTACTTGATGAGCTTTCTTTCTCCAGTGAAACACAAACACGGAACAAAGTCTCTGCAATCAGTTCAATTTTACGACGACTGCAAAACGGTGAAGGATCTCACAATTAACCAATTTTCAGTACATAAGGAGGAGTCTGTTATTGGCATTCCGGAAAATGTTCGTGCATGGTATGTTGATACAATAAATTCGAAAAGGAACAAATACGACATAAACCGGGCGATGCAGGAATGTGATATGACAAATATCTTCGAAACCATTTTGCAAATTCAACAAACCCAAGCGATCGAGCTTGTGCCTAAAGTGGAAGCATATATTTTACAAATCATAATGGGAAACTATTCCTACGAAATTGATTCAAAATTAGTTTGCACGAAAGGAGGAAAAGAAATTAATAAGGACACGATAGCTACTCCTATTCGTAATCGTAACACGTTCGGTTCATATTCATCAACGCAAATACGAGCTCGGTCCCTGTTCTATTTTAACGACACGTCCAAGGCCCTTGGCTTTGTCACTGCCATACGCAGAGGCTCGTCCCCTCTGCCATTCGACAGTCTTGTCAACATATTTCAATCGGCCGTATGGGGTATATCAGTTCTTACCTTTATGTTTGCCAGTTTTGTTATTAAGAATACAGTTGGCTCTAAGAAGGCTGGCGGTTTTTCTAAGCAGTTAGAAAGTTTATTAAAATGTGTGCTGGAACAAGGTGACCCAATTTCTCAGACGATTTGCAATACAGATAGGGTGAAAGTAATTGTAGCCGGGATTCTGACAACCAGTTTATTGTTAAGCAACGCGTACAAAAATAAGAACGTGTACGAAATGGTTGTTCCAAGGAAGATACTTCATTTCGAAAACTTGCATCAATTGGAAACCGCAAATTTTAATGTTTACACAAGACTTCAGAATTTATTTCACTTTTTTGGTGCAAATGAAGGACAGGAGTATTTGCAACGTGAGGAAGGCATTATTTTGCCAAACCTAACGTATTCCAGCCATTACGGAATTCAATCAAGAGGCATTGTTATGGCCGCCTCCAGTGAAATTAGAACCAATTCAGCCACCAGGAAACTGGTGGGCGTGTCTCCTCGAATAGAGCAAATTGCAGTGGTACCGCAACAGTTGAGGGAAATTCTTCACACCAATCTGCATAACCTGACCAAGTATCCGACCAAGATATACAGGAAGGATTTTGATTCCTTTGAAGCCCATCTTAACCAGCTATATTATGCACAAGAAGAAGAGTTTCTTGTGAACGAGCTTGTTAATAATCCAAAGGTCGCAGTCGTACTCACCGCTTCTGATGCTGTGAAGTATAAATCGCTGTTAAAATTGCAATCAAAGGACCTCTTCATGGGAAACGACAGATATTATGGTGCAATTACAAATGTTGATATTCTTGGGGCCGTTCCTTTTCCTGTTCTGCGACGTATTTGGGGTTTGTGAGAATCTGGCATTGTAGATTGGTGGCACGAATATGTTAATCCGTTCCGATTACTGCAAAATAATGAGATTGAAGACGTAACGCCTGCATCAATCTACGGGAATGTTTTGGTAATATTTATTGTTTGGTCAATATGCATTCTGCTGTCGTTTGTCACGTTTATCAGCGAAGCTGTTTTGTTTCGTGGTCATAGTGGCGTTGTCAAAAAAGTTTGTTCGTGTTTAATACGTTTAAGAAATGTCATGCGAATGAAAAAGGAAGAGGCCTCAAAACTGGTTCGCTTTGCTTGGTTTCAAATGAGATGTCAAGCGTTTCGAAAAATGCAAAGGAAGTTTGTTGGAGTCAATTACGCCTTTAGTAATCGAAAACTTCGTTCACCGACTGGTAATAGGTGTGTCTGTAAACCACGAAGAAGAGTCATGTCACGATTTAACCATGAAAAAAATGGCTAAATTGTAAAAATTCATTGCTTTCACTTTACCTTGACGTCGATGTCTGACTATACAATTTTAAAATGCAACAAATACAAAGAGAGTTTTAAAATTAAAACTGCAATTTAACTTTTGCTGGATGTATCGCTGTACTACTCAGTTTATTTGCTATTTTCCATAATTGGTACTGCTCTAAATTCATTTCACCCGTCGTTTTCTTCCATATTTTAGGTAATCGAAACACACAATTTTCAAAATCTGTTCTTCAACTCGAAGTCATCATCAACTCGAAACACGAGACAATGTATCAACAATTCATATTCATGCTTAGATCGTAAATGTAACATGCGTGTATTTTCTTTACCGATTTATATTCAATGTAGAATTAAAATGAATTGTTTTTTTACATCAATTTAAGACGAACCTACACTAAATTTATGTCGTGGTAGCTAGTCCATCCAAATTTGAAAAGCTACCTTCCAATTTAAATCGACACCCGTTTGAAAAGTACCCAACCCGCAAGCCTGTCAAGATATCAGCTTAAGATGACATTTTCAACTTACTAATTTGTCACCTTGTTTGTTCCTGTATTCTTGATAAAAATCCACCACTAATGAAAGCATTTTCTTCTGACAGTGTACTTATAACAACCATAAGCCATCATTCCATTTTCACTTAAGTATACATGAGTTTTGCGAAGTGAAACTAAGAAGTACCTTATTCAGATTAAACTATTGCGTTCATATCAAACTATTTGGAAATTCCACATATGTGAGTGAATTCGATTTGTAGAGTACTCTTTTGCACACAAAAACACGATGAAGAAAAGAAGTTCGGAAACACCGTCTCCCAGAAAGTTGCATAAAATGGATAGTTTAAATCCAGCTACTGATTTGTTCAAAAGTATGCGATTTCCGTTGATTGTTGGACGAATTCTAGGAGTCTTGCCGTTTACCGGAGTATTCCGACACAACAAAAACTCTTGCATGTCCTTCAAGTCTTTTTGCCGTTTGCAACATTTTCCATTATTTTGCATTGCACTTTCAAACAGTTATTGAATAATTTGTCTTCTTTGTATTTTCCAATTAGGTCTTGGAGTATGGCCTGGATCTATTCATCTTGCATTGTTGCCATTCTGATGGCAAATCTTGTCTTCGGAATTATTTACACTATCCACCTGCCTAAGCGGAACCCCTTGGAAATAGCGAGCTCTGTTGCTTCACCGGTTGCATTCTGTTGGGGGCTCTTCATGTAACCTGTCCAGATATGATTCTTAAAAAATACATTTTAAATACGGTTGAATACTTATGATAAAATGCATTTCACACAAATATTATTTCTGTAAAGATATTTAACGTTTCTTAAACGTGGAAAGGAGTTTCTAAACGTTTTCCATATGTGGAGGCTAACAAAAACTTATTATCATGTTCTGATTGACACGCATTTATACAGGGATGTCGTGATCATCACAATGGTAATCATGAGCTCTGCGATTCTTGAAAATGCAACCCTCCACGTGGAATACATTTCTGCACTGGATCATATCAACAGTAAAAGAAACCTGGTGTAAAACTGTTTCAGTTATACAAGCCATAAAGTAAAATCTTGAATATTTTTCATTTTAGAACGATTCTCGAATGATACCGTGGGCTAAAACGCCCTAGAAACGCTCTATACATACGTTCCAGTTTTCATTGGTACAGGATTCTAGGTTACCACGAGCTTTTTGCAGTGGTTTCGTTCATCCAACACAAATATAACCTTTACGGCTGGAATCTCGTAGACATAATTATAGCTTCATTCTCCAGAGCGATCTACTTCAAGTATCAGATGCTGTACCAAGCAAGCCGTGGCAATGTCCCCAAAAGTACTACTTCTCATGTTTATAAATTCATTCCAAGCATATAAATATTCATGGTAATAAACACACACCGGTCTTTATGTAGCCTGGCTGGCGTGGACAAATTTGGCGGGGGACCACAAAAAAATATGTGATTTGCTGCAAATATTCGAGAACTTCTTCTCACCTCTGGTTTTCGGATCTTTTGCAGTCAACATACTTTACATTTGCATTCAGGTAAATGTTTATTATTTCTCTTGACATTTTCCCATATTTATATTAAGTAAATATAAATATATTTCGTTTGCTCTGAGCTCTTGGAAGGCCTAGTAACTGGTGGATACGTGGATAGTGTGGTGCATTCCATCTACGCACCTTGGGCATTTCTTCACATAACTACGAGGGTCTTTATCGTGTACGTTTGTGCTGCAAGGATCAATACATACGCGCACAAAATTGCTGAGGTTGTTCGCGAGTGTCCCTCTCATCTGTATTCGGTAGAGGTAAAACCTTCATATAAGTGTTAATTTTTGCGAATTAATACTTCATACGTGTAATGAATTTGGATCCTTATGCATTGAAGGTAGCACGATTGGAAGAAGTAGTGACAATCGGTCCACAAATTGGTTTGTCCGGATTAGGCTGTTTCGTAGTAACTAAGCCCT
>JAAXOA010004454.1:0-10292 GCA_036561885.1 Salina celebensis
ACTAAAAGAATGGTCTATTTTCAAACAAACAATTTCCTAAGCTTTGTCGCCAACAAATCTAATTTGTTAAAACTAACTCCAAGCTACGTAATATAAATGATATATTGTGATAGAATTGACTTGTACATTCGCCAGCTTTATATAATTGCAGCATTTGATGGCATTTCATGATGCTGAGGCCAAAAATGAAAAAAAAATGTTGAAAGTGAGAGCTTAAGTTGTATGCGCATTCTCCAATCAGCATTTTATATTTTGCACCAAAACGCTTGTAAGCCTTTAAAAAGATATCTATTGATCGTGTACGTGCCACTCATAAGACTCTTGCAATACTGTATCCCAACTTTCTTTTTTTTTGTCTCAAATCAAATTTTATTACGATACAACTCATGTTGTTTAACAAAGATGAAGGATATTTCATTGATAAGTGGATTCGAAGGATCATATTCAATATCCACAGCTTGTTAATTTTTAACAACAAACCTTTGCTAATGATATTTTGAATGAGTGAAATAATCGAATGTGATATGCCGTATGCCACCCAGACTGACTGATGAATAAAAGAGATTTCTTTAAAATGAGAAATGGTGGTTCGTTATAATTTTAAGGTATTATTTAATACTCTTAAATAATAGCATAAACTTGTTTTGTATGGGCTACATGATCGGCTACAGTTGTTTCTACCAACAGACATTTCCTAACTTCTGTTTTCTATTTCAGGAAACACATTTATGATAGATCCCAATACATGTCGACTTATATATTCTGAATGAATAATACGAGACGTGGAAATTGTTTAAATCATTCTTTTGAAACAAACTCTTAAATGAATTTGATGGCAAAGAGACTGAAACAAACAAAGTCGAGAGAAGTTTTAAAGCCGAGTATTTACCATTCTTTCAAATAAAGATCATCGTGTGAAAATGATGAATTCTTTGTTATTCGGTGTGAAGCACACATTTATTTACCCATGCAGATGGAAGAAAACGGGTAATAAACAATTGCAAACTTACAAAATGTACTTTCATGCATACTATCGATAAACAAGTAATGTAGATTTCTGCGAGTAGTTCAACTACCTTCGGGTTTTTTTCATGTAAGCTACAAGGTACATAGACAAATGTTACTTGAACTTGAAAAAACTGAACTGAAATGTGAAGGAAAGGTGTGCACAAACACAACACTGTCGATAGTCGCTCATAAAAAAAATATCCGTAACGTTTAATTCATCAAGAGTTTGCATTGCAACCTGACACGTTTAACTATTTTTATAGAACTGGTTGCAAAGCAGCGTCAGCCTCTCGCTGCCTTTTCCGCATGAAAACCGTCTATTGAAAGTATTCGTCGAAACGTTAGCTCATACATTTGAGAAAATTCTAAGATACACAATTGCTTATGTCATCTTCAAATCATAAAACAAGTTACCGACTTGCCATTCGATCATAGTCATCATAGTCATTAATACAAAACAAATTTTCTCTTCTGTCGTTCATGTAACTTTTGTTTTAATTAGATACGAGGCGTTGCAACGGACTCTTAAAATACAGTTCTTGCTTCATCAAAGACAACTATTAACGATCTTGAAGTTTTTCTTTGATGACTGCTGAAATGTTTATGCCTGAAAGCGGTTTTTCGTTAGATCAATCAAAACAGCATCTTTTGCTCTCATCCTTTCTCATTTTTTTGGTAAATATTTTGGTATAGTTTGCATTGTATGCCTGAGTTGGTAGAAACTACTATCACTACTATCAAATTACCCATATGTACAGCATCGCAAAAAAACATTTATTTTTAAACCAGTGTCCTCTTGAACGTGAATATTAAGTTTTAAGTTTTCGTTTGTAATGTGCCAGTGTGAATGAAACTTTAACATCGAAAGTATGCGTATTTAGGAGTTAAACCCAATAGCTAGCCAGTAGTCCTTGTTATTTTTGCACTTCTAGTATGTCCTGACGTGTCCCTGATCTTATCATTGGTAGGGTAGGTTAAGACAACGAGCTTTAACAGTAAAACATGATTCCGTTCCCATAGGAATGCACTGGTTAGAATTCGTCGATTGAAACTGGTACAAGGCCACCTTCATGGTACTGCACTGTCTTACACAAAGAACGGGATAGTGACCAGAATGACAATCGGAGGTTTGGAGCTGTCCCATCTTACTACTAATTGACGTTTAAAAAGGAGTTTGGGCAAAAACCACCACAGGAAACCTTCGCTTAAATGTTAAAGCCAAGTATGTTTTGCCGCGGCATTGACTTCAATACTTTGGTTGGCTGACACATTGTTTATTTAAAAAAAATAGTTGATTAATAAGCAACAGATCGTACAGCCGGCAATAATACTAAAAAAATAACAGTCAGACATCGATACTCACTTTTGTTTATGTCTTTCCAAACACGTTTTGCGGGAACCGCTCATGTTTCAACGCTGTATTTCTCCAAAAGTATTCAAAAACTTCCATGTGAATTTGGCAGGGGAAATAGGAAGCTGTACATTTTGTTGGCACCCTGTCACTGAATGTTCACTCAACATTTAGAAACGGCTCTCTGTAAATTCTTAGAGAAAGGTTTTTCCCAGCCGGATGCGTTTTTCTTTGCTTGTGGTACAATTCGTGACACAGTTATTGCAAAGAAAAGAAATTGGACGCATCCTGCTGTTACCCTCAGTAGGAAAATTAAAACTTCCTTCGTGTCATGCAAGAGAAAACAAATTTAGTAAACAGTTGATACAAAATTGCAAAAGAATGTGTTTTCCAAGGCCCTCTGCTCGATTATCGCGTTCAAGCATGTACCTAATGCTGACCAGAATGGAACACTTCAGTTTCTGTGTGGATTTTTTCCCAAGTATTCATCACAAGCGTACCAGTGCATGCTTAATGTTATCAACATTTTCATGGTTACTAACGTCGCACAGTTGGATCTTTCCTTTTCATACATCATATACGGCATCGTCTTGTAAAACCGTAGACATTGATTTTATAAGTCATAGTCATACATAATTTTGTGGAAGTTTGATTGATGATCAAGGAATTTCTTTCCAGCAAAAAGTGTACAACTATTGTAGTGCAGACCATTTTTCGGTGACATCTAATTTCACGATATTAAGCACAAAATTATGGAAATTTGTTACATCTCTAGACTCAAGTTTATAATTCAAAATACTTTCAAATTTGTTTAAAGCCTTAAAGTTACCTTATTTTGTAAACAAAACTTCAAACATTTTTATGCGTATGATGTATTCCACAACTACACGGAACATTATTTTACGCTGCAAAAATTATGAGTGTACCCACTTCCCCCAGAAGTAATAACTGTATAATACCACGATTATTTTCATCGCATCACGATTAGTCTGCGCCTATATAACGCTATAATGGTCGAACGGCGAGGAACTGACAAATCATCCCAACCAAAAAATTTATCATCCTTCGTTCTCTATTCTATGACCTACTCCATACCATAAAATGGTCATTCAATACAAATGCACTAAACTGTGTTGTTCAAAAGAATTCGCGATACTATCTGTACGGTCATTAATTGCCTCATCAATTATGCCCGGTTCATCAAACAGAATGTCTTAAAGTAAAAGTGTGCAAATTTTGTAAGTGTGATAAAGTGATCGTTGCTTTCTTGTTGATTGTGTGCTTTAACAAATTCAATTAGTATATATTATAATGCAAAACGTGAGTAATTGATGCTCTCACATCTCTATACTTTCGCTGCTGCATTTTCTTAGAGAACTTACATATTGCTGAACGAAGAAACAAAAACCTATTTATAATACAATCATTGGTTCTACTGCGTTTTCAGTTCACGATGCCACATTCGGGTTCCGATGGGAGCTGCGATTTGGGCACTCCTACGACTAAAACTACGACTAAAACGTTAGGACAAAACTTCTCCTAACGTGGCAAGCAGTAACATTATGCTGAGGACACCTCTTACGTACATTAGTCACAACATCTATCCATCACGTATACATACTTACTGCGTTTATACCAACCGTTCACCTCTGTGTTTGTTCCAGTTTCTTCCTAGACTGGATCAACCGTTTATTGAATGTCTACTAATATGAGCAAATGTAATTGACAAATCAATTGAATCTTTTGAAAAGTCGCCGTCGATGCATAAAGCTGAGTTTACATGTTACATATGTGAATGTTTGAAGTGGCAATGACAATGACTCTGATTGGTGAAGGCAGTCTTCATGCACTCTCCGCAGTCGCCGTTGTGTGTCATTCATTTACAGTTTTTTATTGACAAAGCTTTAATTATCACAGCACCATAGAGAGGTCGCTTTGTAGTCCGCATCATGTATTACATTCAATCGAATAACGTGGTGTCAGGATTTCATATGTGGTTTTAATTTGACTGACAGCATTTGATAAAACTAAGGTTCAAGCAGAAGAGGAAGTTGACCGAAATCAATCTTCATTCAAGCCATTAGTTGATTCAAGATGCTTTATGAAATTGTGCTAATCACGCAGAAGTGTTCATCTATTTAACCACTTAAAAATAATAAATCTATTATGAGCTCTGCAAAAGGAACTCTTAACTCTTTCATTAATCAGGAAGTCGGGAACGAATTTGATAGAGAACTGAGAACTGTATAGTATATGTATCTTCCAATTACATTTAAACTGATATTTGTTAGATGAACTTTTAGTAATTTCTCTGGAATCCGAAGCATTTTTGGTAAGTATTTAAAGGAATAAACAAATTCTATTAGTTTTGTAAAGAAGTTAACTTACAAGTAAACTTGATTTGAACCTGAGACATATTAACCATCGACTTGATAATCCATTGTATTGCTTACCTGAAAGAGAATAAAGACAAAAATTAATTAGTAACAAAATTCCGTCAATAATATCTAATTATCAAATAAGTGTCATGTCGTATAAAGGGGCAAAGGAGTACGGGTGCCAGTTCGATCGCTCAAAACTATTAGAGGCTAAAAAGAATTCAATAATACACACAAATAGTACCAAACCACGAATAAAAGTTTTTTAACAATAATTTGACGTTACATAATATTGTTACTGGTGCAACTGATTTTTTAAAAACTTTATCCAGCATATGTCAATCTTGATATGCACGGAAATACAATTACGCTAGGGAGTAGTCGGACTCTCCCGTGATCACATGCTAACCAATGTACCAGTACTCGAAGGCTTTAACTTAAACTATATTATTTGATATTTCGCACAACGTCATAAAAGGCGATCTTACACTTAATACACCGACCAACATAATTATTCCTACAGTTAGAGAACAGTTGGAAAGAAAAACCGCTAGATTCACGTTATCTCTACCTATTTTGCATTACATACAAGGTAAGCTTTATTAGTCTGCTCATCCCAGAGTCATCTTCATTTGTCCGGATACTGACAAGCTTTCAGATGGTTCGTTTAAGAAGTACTACAGAAAAGTCGCATACATAACCAATGTATAAACTATATGTTCATTAGCTTGGGCTTAGGCCCAAAAACTCCCCAGAATTTTTGCATGTTCATTTCTTAACTTATTTACTCAATTCCGCACTGGACCTTGAGTTTCCCTACATGACCAAAAGTATACTAAACGTAATTTACTGGCTCTGAACAAGTTCATTAGCACAGTCAAAGCTCGCCATGATACTAGTTCAACAAGCATACACAAAACTGATTATAAGAACCCTATCGTTATGCATGAAAAGCTGTGTAATGTAGAAACGATAGTTTTGCACTAACAGAGAACGTGCGTTGCCTATAGCACAAATCTTATGAAGGCGTTTTAGGAGGACGCACATATATCAGTATGTATATATATTATGTCCAACCAGACTGACAGATTTCACGAGGATGACGTCCAGAAGCTTATAATATTGATTGCATAGTGGATACGGTGTGCGATGTTATATATAGATTTTTAGCAATGCTATGATGTCATGGGTGCCCCTGGTCAGGGTTGCTTCGACGATCAATTACTGTTACTTTCACTGTTATTTGTATAGCATTAGCAAACATTGTTTGGTCTGGATAGTTGTTATGTTTATCATATTTTGTGAAGGTGTTGACAATACTTGGAAATAATCATTAGGCTAGTTTTTCATTTGAGTGCCAAATTACTCCAATACGGTTTGCACATAACCGTGGAACTCGTACAATCGTAAAGAAATATGGTAGCAAAAGAAGACAAGATGTACAAGGTTGAAATCACAGAATTTTAAAGACTACCAAAGAAGCAGTGCCAACAAACTAAGTAGGTTACGCGTGGATCAAAATTTCAAGAAGTGCCAGTCAGGTAGAGATCAGTTAATACATATAAAATAGAGGATAAGTCTTTTAAGATGATAAATGTATAATCCAGATCCACGATTCCACGAATATATCACCATTTGGATTATTTCAAAGGTGACTTGGCCGCGTATCTTTGATTACTCTGCAAGACGGCAAAAAATTTCAAGTTACTCTTCACTTTTTGCTTCATGAAGGCATTTCCATATTTAATTGCAGATGAAAATCAGGATGTTATTAAAAGTTTCGGCATGTTAAATACGTTTAAACTTGAGACTATCAAACATTATACGTACAGTATGTGAGTGAGCGTCTATACAGACTATAGGATGATGTCATCAAATTGCCTCTGCATTTCAGTGCATCGGTTTAGCTGCATTTCCTTTTGCACATAACAGTACAAAAGTGGTCACCTGTTAATATGATGGCGTTCTTGACTGGGTTATCTTTATCACCTTTCTGTAGAGTCAAAGCAGTCACAAAACTTACATTGCATGTAGGAGTAGCTCGAAACGTAAAACGAACATTACTGCCTAATTCTTTACCTTACCACGTTGCTTGTATACTCGTCATTCTTTGTCGGTTCGTTTTGTCGACCGACTTTTAAAATAGGTCAAAATAGATGAGACACATGCAAAAGAAAGACAGTTCAACAACAAGTGATGACGGATTTTTCGTGAAACACACTATTCCTTACTCACTTGATTTTAGAAACAAAGCTTCAAAATGTTTGTTTCTAACCAAGAATGAAACAAAGTGTACTTATTTAGATCACTAAATGTTGTTATAAATATATAGAAATTACAAGCAAGTGTTCTAGGTCGTCGTCATGTTATAGAATATATTCATAAAATCCAGTGCGTATATAGCATAACAAGTGTGTCATATAATGCGTACAAGTAACCCATGATTAGCAATGAGGCAGTCGCTAAAATTTGTCGAACCCTGATGTCAACTTACGCAAAATCACTTATATTACAATAAACGTATGCAGTAATGCAGTAATGGCCCCTGAAGTAATGCAGATTCGATGCCTGATCGGATTCTGAGATTAATTTCTGGTAAGTTGACATAGGCTAATAATCAACACGTCGGTGACTTCAGTCTTAATGCAGCAAACAACGTAACGTAAGTAACATTTTTTATCAAGTCGATATTAAAGCAAACGACCAATAGTATCTCATTAGCTTTTACCTTCTAATCGGACAAGCAACTAAAAGGATTTTTTTTGATGAGTAGAAATGCAAGTTGTCGGAAAAAAATGTGTCATTGCTCTTCTGCTAAAAGATAATGTGTGTCAATGATGCTTTCTACAATAGCTGTCAAGTATTTGAAATTGATGAATTCGCAATTTGTACAGCTGGCTATGCTATGCTTTGAGTAGTTATGTGAAATGTTAAGGACCTACGAAGTCACATCTACCACTTGTTCCACAAAAAATTATCACTACCACCACCCTAAAAACATACAAAAAAGCAACTAAAACTAAACCATTCATCAATAAGAATGTAGCAATGCAGCAAAATTTTGGTTGCTGGGAAAGGAAAGACATAAACACATTTAAATTATATTCTGACATACTTTTAACGCCTTTCGCCCATCCGGTAGCAACAAAATATTATAACATTGTATTAAAAAAGTTTAATTTGAAAGTACGGTTTTGGCTAAATCAGAACATTTTGGCAACGAGTGTAGTTTAGAATAGTTCCTGTTTTAAACGCTTGACGGGAAAATGGTCGTGGTTGTACTTTCTGTTGGAAGGACTTAAATTTCATGTGATGGCAGAATGTAAAAGGTAGTAGTGGTAATATGTAATATAAACAATTTCGATATATTAGTATTAGACCACAACACAATCAAGAAAAACGTTTCATCTAGCTGAATCGAATTCGTTTCTACGACTTGTCTTCATGTTTTCATTCCTCAAAACTAATTCGACAGTGGCATTTTCCACGGATGGTTGTAGCTAATGTGGCTTCGTTTGGTGCAAATGTTTTGAGAAAGTGTTGTATAATGATGCATAATCTCAGTCACGTACAAAATTCACCAAGCAGTATGACAAAATGACAATTGAGTCATTTTGCATTATAAACCTTTTGACGCTTTTGTTATAGAGAACTCATGCGCGTATTCGACAGTCAACGTTTTTTCAGAGGTAATTTACAATGAGGAGTACACTGTGTAAAAAAAGAAAGTTGAAAAATATCGCACGTTGTTAACAAATTCTCTTTGGCATTTGCCCTGGATCAAGTACAGATTTTTTGGTGGTTAGCGGACTACAAGCACTATGAAGGAGACTGCAATAGTGCCTGACTGCAGCGTTTTCGAGTAATCTATTTGTAGTCTTCGGATAATATGATTATTCATCAGATACTCCAATTTGTTTTTGTAAACTTCCCCAAACGTGTCTCCGTATCCTCAGTCAAACATAGACATTCATTGAAATGTCCTTAAAACTTAAAAAGTCAATTCACGTGTAACTCGGTCTGCGTCTCTACGTCCTCTTTGGAACCTCATCTGCTTCGTGTCACCACATCTTGTAACAGTATATTACATGTACAATAAATTGGAGCTTGAAATACATACCTCCAAAGTTTTCTACATGAAAGTTAAAAACGTGCTATTATGTTACCGTTGCCAGTGACACACAGATATTATATTGTCACACAATAATTGTTTTTTAAATGGAATCGTAATTGCTCATTTACTCCCAACGGCTTGACTGCAGGTTGCCTAAAGTTTCTTTGGAATGAATGAAACTGTGATAGTTTTAATATTAGAACACTGTTCATCATTTTCTAAACTGGTTCATTGTCCTTTGGAAATAATACCCTGTATTCGCAGTATGTATATTAAGGTAGAGGTATATTCCATCTTAATTCAGGTTGAAATGTCTTCATTCGATATTATCAATCATAAAGATGCTAGAGTTATAAATAAAGTCATTGCATAACCTACTATTTCCTTTATATTATATGTAACAGTTATTAGGCAACTTGTTCACGAAGTTTTTCAGGCTTTTCTGAGATACTAGTGTATTTTATGTGATCGATAAAAATACCCTACAACGAAACAAACACATGCACTGGTAACAAGCTTCCAGGAACAAACCTCTGATCATTCCATTTTTCTCATCTTACATACCTACTACATAAAAACGGAACTAGCACTGGTAGTTCAGAGTTCTCATTCTCATAGTGATTTGTTACAAGGGATGGTCCTGACTCCATGAACGACTTTGGCTGCTGTAGCACTACTACGCATACGGTTGCTGGAAAACGATGAGTTTACTCCTGTAGAATTCATGCGTGTGCGTGAGTTTCACTTGGTGTATTGAACTCACTAGAACGTCCAACAGGAGGTGGTATGATGTGCGTGAGGATGGTGGATTTCTTACATCTACTGTATGCTAATTCTTTTTTCACTTTACCAAACTACCAACTACTGAAAGATTGGGAGATTCGATTTTATTTTCTGCGTACGGGTTACGTATTATGTTTCAAGATACAAAGGGTTCCCAAAGTGGCTGGGAGGTAAATTGTACTCCAGCTATACATTATTAAATGGAACATTAATACGTATTCTGGTAAAAATGGTAAAAATGTGTTTTGGAGCATATAATATCTATATCTATGTAAAACTATTCTGTTTCAAAGTTGATAAATTATTCGACGACAATGATCCCGATAAGTGAAAAGTTAGACGACAAAGGATAGGATAACCGAAGTACAAATTTATATTCATAGGATCCAAGGCTTTAAGAATTAAATTGATTAAATAGTCAGTAATTAGGGTCTGCAAAATTCGTTTGATAACGCATTTAGCGTTGTATCTGGCATGGAGTACTCGCCTGATTTTGAACTTTAATACAACTCAGGTCCAAGTCCACTCGATTATGCATATACACATGTATATACACTATGTGTACTTGGTTTCATGTTTACTGGTGCATAAAATATTATTTTCATACAGCAAAACATTAGTAAAGTTTTCCAACGCGTCATATGCAAAACAAATGGAT
>JAAXOA010004455.1:0-10291 GCA_036561885.1 Salina celebensis
AGCAATTTACAGTTTCCATCAAATAGCTATAATAATAACTTTCTCGGCATTGTTAAGGTACGAAAGATCGGTTACGGCAATAGTATGTTTCCTTGTTTTTGTTATTGTGTTTCTAATTCTATCAATTACATTGTAAACGATTTCTACGTGTGATAAAAACCATGATTTACTCATTCCCACAGTTGACAGTTGGCAAGGTTACAGTAGGAACGCTTATGTGAACCAATTTGGACATTAATATCGTAAAAAGATTTTGCACAACATGATTCAAGTATGAAATTAGTTCAGCTTAAGCCACTGGCTAGCCCTAATTATGAAATAATTTAGAAACAACCATTTTCGTGACTTTAAATGAAACATATATAACTCCAAAGCGCAGCATAGAGGTTATCGTTTTTGTGATCCAGTTTCACCAGCAATAACTGCATATCAATTACCGTTACCTAGCTTAATTGTAAAGTGTTTTCTTTCTCTGGTAATTCCGATGTACATACTTATATTTTATATAGCTCTTAATCTTAATATATTGTGTTTACAGGATGTTTGAAGTAGTACACTATATATTTTTTATTATAAAACATTGGAACTGTTTGAGAAACTCATCTTTAAAACATTTTATTCAGTGACTGGTATATTTATTTATCGCGTTGACTTTTATATACTTTTTATTTATTATTTTGCCTACCATCCTGTACAGTCCATGGAGCGGTGAAATTAGCTTGCAACTATAATTATTATTACGTGTTCATTCTGTACTAATTATTGGAGTTGACACCTTCACCACAATGATATAACTTACTCACAAAATTACAGTTATTGAGGAAGTGTAAAAGTAAGAACAAATGAGTTTGAAACCAGCAAATTTAATTAGTACAATAATCAATTAACTATACAATTATAATAATACAATAATTATATCATTGCAATGTACTACTAAAAATCCTGTTTTTAAATATTTCTTCTCCAAAGCCGCAGGCGGGCTACTTACAGTTTTTGAATGCTCACGGTTACAGAAACAGATCATTATTTTTTTTTAAATTTCTCTCTATAAAGTAGTTTCAGGAATCTTTTGGTTACAGTTTTTCTCAACTATAAGTAGCTTGATAACTTTTCGGATTAGTTGCAGAGTTAGTAGTTTAGTAGTATCACTTTTGTATTTGTTTATGTTTCAGCAGGTTTTACAATGCAAGTTATCAAGTTGTAACAAGTAAGATAACATAGATCAAAAAGCAAAACATTAATGCGGAGTGACTATAACTTGTATTATGGTATCAAGCCAAAACCATCCAACCCCAACGTTACCAACGTTAAAATTCCTACTTTTAAAAATACTTAATAAAAAAGGTTGCATTTTCGATGGTAGCTAATAACTGACACCTAAGCTTCTCCTCCACCCCCAGAGCCAAAACCTAAAATTTTAAATTGCATGTCAAAAATAAAATAATGCAAGCGGTCAGGAAAGATCTAGTTAGTGTAGTTAAAACCGAAACTCTTATTACTGTGAGAACTTGCTTGAAAAATATATAATAATTTTTAAGAGTACAGGGCTAGCGGTTAATATGGCAAAGATGTAACCCCCACCTGAATTAACATATTAACTTTCAGCCCTGAACAAAAGAGCTGCACAAAAATTATCGTCATCACAAGTTTGGTTTAGTATTATGCAAATTTATAGTCAATTACCACAATAACATTTTTGCAAACAAGACAGGGCTTAGTCAGATGAGACGTTTCTACGAATTGGTAGTGATGAATTAGAGGCGAGAGCGCAGTGCATCTGCTTGATGGGGATGTCAAGAGTAAGAAAGAAAACTAGGTTGCTATGCGGCTGCAGTCCTTCCAATGAATATCAACTACGCTATGATTACAAATCACATTGACTACAACAAATATCACTCACACATAAAACAGGACAGTTTTTCGACGTGTGAGTCTGTTCTAAAGGTGGAAGGTATGTCTGCAAGATTTTTTTAAAGTCCCTAAATTTTGATCATGATTTTTTTTATAGAGAATGTTAAGTCAGCAAGAAGGGAGGAGGAGACTAAGAGTTGAGGAAGTTCCGGAGGTTAGCAGCACCACCTAACGGCAAAGGAAAGATTTTTTGTTTTTGAAGTATTGTTTTTTGTCTCTTGGCTGTGATTAAGTTGTGTGGCTGTTAAAAGTGCAGCGCACACAATCTTTACTGCTGCTTGCAGTCAGCAGCATTAGCTTTAGCACTAGAGTTGTCACGCTTACGATTCACGCGGCCTCGACCTCCGGCTTGACCACCACCATGGCCTCCTGAGGTGGGAGCGTTGTCCTCATCGTCCTCTTCTTCCCCCTCCTCACCGTCTTCCTCTTCCTCCTCTTCTTCCTCTTCCTCGTAGTCGTCTTCCAAAGCCTCTCCTGTGTAGTAAAGCACCGCACGGGGTACTATCCTTTCACGAATGTATTGGCCTATCTCAAAGTCGTTGGTGAGGCGGATTTGTGTTTCTTCATCAACATCCGAGTCATCCAACACTACTTGATTTTATCAAAACAAAAGATATCATCAGGTTAAAACTTTTGTTACTATGGTGTCAAGTTGATTTAATATAATGAATTTTACCTTCTGGGGGATCGAAAAAGTCAAAGAATGACGGAACTTCTTCAGTCTTGCTAACCATTCGGATGGATCCACGTTGCTTGTGCTTTTGCTTCTTACGAACAACTCGGAACCCTGACGTTCTTACCCTTGTTCCAATCGATTGTACAACCCTGTTTTGAGAGAAAGTTAAACCCAATTATAGATTATAGGCTGCAAAAAAAAAATGGATCGCTTTAAATAAGCGTGTGAAATAATGGTGTACTAACTGAGCATTTAATTATCTCTGGCCCTTCAAATGAGAAAGGGTCTTGGGGATCCACCTCACACTTCATTTCATAAGTTTTTTTCAGCACTTGATTGGTAAAGTATTCGTTTGTTGAGAAATGGAAAAAGAGTTGGAATCCCTAAAAATAAGGCGAACAATATGTATAACTTTATAATTAAATCCTTCCACAATCATATAAAATAAAAATTGTACTTTTGATTCTTACCATTGGTTCAGTAGTCATTTCCACTTTAATGTCAGTGAGATGTTGAAGAATTGGTATATCGTGGTCTTGTACCATGTCCGAAAGCATTTCCAACATTCTTGAAGATGGTAAGCCAAAACTCGGGGATTCCAGGCACAGGTTCTTTACTTCTGAGAAAATTGTGAAAAGTGTGAATTTTATAAATGTTTTTCGCTACGCAATACACCAATACATGTTCGTCACAGTAACTTACTCTTTCGGTTCCGTGTCCAACTTCAATTTGTTGACAGAGTCATTTAAGTCATCGGTTTCGGAGTCGGATCCTCCCAGAGAAAAGTCACACTCAGCATCAGTGGGCTCGTAGGTACCCAAAACAATCCCTTGTCGCTGCAAGTACCACAGAAGCAATAAGTCAGTAGAATTTCTCCTTGTCAAGTAATGATTCCAATTCCAATTATCATAAAAAGTGCAGTATTACCTTTTCAAAGTATTGGGTATACTTAGGAGCATACTTAACTTCTAAATCATGCATTTCCTTGAAGAATTGAGATTCTATCTGAGTAATATCCACCTGGATCTTCTTCAAAGCCTTGATACGCTTTTGCACCTCTGGAGGAACATCCGGAATTTCAAGTTCTCGACTTACTGGCAAGGGTCCCGTGTTCCCCTTCAAAGGCCCTGTCTGTTCTTCTTCTTCTTCCACACCTTCCTCGACTTCGACATCCCCTTCAACGGGTTGTTGCTTCTCGGGGTCAGACATTATGCTTTCTGATTTTCCAAAAACACAAGCCACCACACTTCTTCTACAAGTTAAAAGCAACAATTAGCGAATAAGTTTCATTGTATAAATGTTTCACTCCTACTTTTTTGTGACATCTAAAACGTTCCCATATCACACTCCCACTTAAAGGTGAGACATTTACCAAGAAATTATGCAACCATAAGCACCACGTGGTCCCCATGCTTGCACTCTGTCCGCGTGTCACCACACCAACAAATTCCCACTCTCTTGTCATTTTTCACCAATTTCAGACCCATTTTTAAAAAAAGTTAAATCTTCAAACTCAACGTAATCCTAATACCCTTGACCCTCTAAATTTTGGTCATTGTAATTTTTAGAAATATATCTGATTTTCTGTTCACTTACCTATTTCCGTGTAATTCGTTGTTTGTCAATGCCCGTCAGTTTAATCACTTTCTTGACCCGGACCAGTGCCCACCTAACTTGCACCAGTGTCACTTGCACAAACTGTGGTAAGGTATGTATTTCAAAATCCAGAGCGGTCAACAGTGGAGCCGAGCTCGCTAAAAAGTGACCGAACAGTTGAATGTGGCGTAAAAGAGTGTTGAGCTGAGGGAGAGATGATGAGTGTGAGCGGTCTTCTCAGCGAATTTGGTGATATACGAACGAGAAAGAACCACGGTTTCCATCCGTGTGAAAAATGTGCCTCTTTTGTCCACGACCACACAACCTCTGTTGAATGCCGTGTCTGCTTCAACTCAATACACTCTACCTCGAACTGAGCAGTATTAAATGTGTCTGGATGGATCGCATGGACATTGGCAGTCGACAGTACTTTTGCATGGACTCTTCTACTACTGTTGTCGCCAAAGAACGAATAAAAAATAAAACAGCCGGAGAAATACAGCCCTCGTTTTTTTCTGCTAGCAACAAAGAACCAAAATTGCATTCTCATTTTTGTTGAATATACTCATTGAAACTCTGCATTTGCTTGCTAGTCACCACGAGGAAAACTCTTCGGATGCCTCATACAAAATGTTTTTATGGAGTGAACCAGAAAAAAGATTAGTACGTACACCAGGTTTCAAACGCCGTGCGACCGCAGGCGCAGCAAGTTGTGTAGCAGCGTGTTGGCATGCAAGTGCTACTCTCGTGCTGAAAATCGCCTTGCTAGTCTTGCGGTCTTTCGGCGTCTGAAATATGGTGTAATGCTGGAAGATTCTCGCTATATTCGGCTCCATTTTGTCATAATTACTATGGGATTTGCTTGTTTTATCGCAGTCCACATCAATAACATGCGTGTCAATATCAAGTAAAACACTGATCTTGGGTTTTACGTTTTTACTTCTGGAAAATGAGTGTTTTGTTGAAATCTCGACATACTTCGGTAATTAATGTTTATTCCACAATCCACTATACTTAATACATTATGTTTTTTCGTTAATGTTAGAAGATTTCGCTCCAAATACGAACAATATGAAGCAAATAGTATTGCCACCTGAATAGGCGTCCTTGTAGGGTAGACTACATTACGCATAAAGTTACCTATTTCATTTTTCCTCCATGTAATAATACGAGAACATTAGTACGTGACAAGGATGGATGTTTTAGAAACGAAACGGGCAGGTGAGATGCTTTCCAAATATGCCATTTTTACATGAAAATTGTTAGTACCCTGTCCTACATCAAGGGTATCAATGCAAGCTATTCATAATTTTGTAGCTAAATGATTTTGTTCTTTTGAAATCCCCAGAATTCTGGCAACGACGGACTTCCACGCCGTATCTTTTTGTTCTCAATTTTTCAAAAGATCAATCCAGGTGCTGCAAAACTATGAGCTTGCATCTGCAGAAAAGTAGAATGAAAACTGGAAAACAATAGCGTGGATTTCTTTTGAAAATTTGAAAAAGGAACAAAAATGAAAAAGTCCTAACGTCAGCAAAACTGCCACCGGGGATTGTTTTTTTTATCTGTATCTTCTGCCCCCTGGAGACGATTCTCTGAACAAGTGTCTGAACAAAGATATAGCCCTACTCGATGGCAAATGTAATGGGGCTCTGTGATGACAACTTTTCCTATAATGCTTACAATTTCCACAAGAAAACTAACATCGTTAACAAGATACAAGAAAGCAACAAAGTGAATGATTAGACAGAGGCTGCAAGAAATGACTAGGTAGCGACAAAATGTCTCCGACGAGCAGAAAATCGTAAATTACAGTTGGAAATCCAACAGACAAAAATAATAACAACATTTTCACAAAGGTTTCTTTCGTTTCGAAGTGAACTGCAAAGCGCACAGATAAATTTGAAGATGTAGCGTTGCCATTTTTTTCTCCTAAGAAAAGGAAAGCGTTGCTATCTCAATACTCCAGGTCTATTTTTGGCTGCGACTGCCGACATTCATATATATTCTTCCTTGATAAACATATAATNTTTTTTCTCCTAAGAAAAGGAAAGCGTTGCTATCTCAATACTCCAGGTCTATTTTTGGCTGCGACTGCCGACATTCATATATATTCTTCCTTGATAAACATATAATTTCATAGTTATCTTCACTTCATGCTAGCCAATTCTCTGAAAATACAAATTTTCTCTCCTCTATAATAATCTTGACAACAACGAAAAATGATTTTCTAGCCTGTCAGTCCACTTGTAAACTTATACCCCATTGCAAGCTCTTGTTTATAAAAAACAGTCAAAAATCAAATCCATGTTATACGTCACCGTAAAATATACACCCAAGGAAATCTGCTTCTCATTTTAATTTATCACCCTTCAAACCTTGTCATATGACTTGTCTTCGTTTGGAAAAGAATTATTCGTCTTATGAATTCATATATATGTCTTCATCTCACATAACAAATACTCATTTCGCTACGGTATTAAAACAACCGTTTAATCTGATGGCCTAGGATGATGGTTCTTTCCGATTACTCAATGTTAAACCCTCTATTTCATAAATACTTAATTTTCATACGCTATGAAACTTTTTTTTTTTGCATATGAACAGTCCCACAAAAGACAAATCCCGCATTTACTTTCTTATCTGTGCTCCAGTTAATTTTCCCTATATATCATCATAAAGTGTTCCAAGTATTCGCCCATCAAAGAGGGAAAAACAGCATGTCTTACCTATGGGCCCGTCCATTAAGTACTTCACGCTGATTGAAATTTATTTTATTTTTGAACAACCGAAACAAATGAGTGTACGGGAGTACGTCACCATCAGACGAAAGGACGGACACGATTAGCCGAGTGGACCGAGCCCCAATGCCTCTAGCTTAATCCCGCCGTCTGTCAGAGAGGACCACGCGCCGGCTGCCAGGTCTCCTTCTCCAGTCTCCTGGCCTGCTGGCTCCAGCCGCTTCGCCTGCGAGCCTTGCCCTAACGGTCTCGGCTCTGGGCTCAGGGCTCAGACGGCCTCCGGTCGCTGGCTCGTCTGCTGTCGGGGTGGACCCGGACGCCGTCGTTGGGTCGTCTCTGCCAGCCGTCAGGGCTAGTCTGGAGGCCTGTGGGGCTCGTTCCTCTCGGCTGATTGTGTCCGTCCCTTCGTCTGATGGTTACTTATTGCCATACACTAATTTATTCAGGCCGTTCACAAATTAACCAAACTTTCAATCAGCGTGAAGTACTTTATGGACCATCCCTATCCACTATCACAACAGTATCATGTTCGAAAGCCATATTTTTTCTGTTTCTCGAGCTGTTGTTTTCTTTCGCTTAAAAAAGCTGACGTCATTTTTTCCTCTTAATTCTTTCATGTATCGTTATCACATTATAACCAAACCTTCAATCAGCGTGAAGTACTTTATGGACCATCCCTATCCACTATCACAACAGTATCATGTTCGAAAGCCATATTTTTTCTGTTTCTCGAGCTGTTGTTTTCTTTCGCTTAAAAAAGTTGACGTCATTTTTTCCTCTTAATTCTTTCATGTATCGATCTCCTCACACGTAACAGTATCAAACTTCAGCTTATCTGCATCAGTGACGAAGCTTGTCGGCGTGTGTCGGGAAGAGAGAAAAAAAGTACCATTTGCGGTTTCAAACTCTTGATATACTTTCAAACGTCGTTAGTATTCAAGTAGTTTTCATTTTTCGCATATACATTTAGCAAGTTTTTGTCATAGACGCATAAGAGCAATTTTTTCCTGAGGGAACGTGCACAACTGAAATGGACGGATTTTCTCGGGTAGAGGATGACAGGAAAGATTTTTTTGGAAAACAGTTTTTAAATCCCATCCCCAATGAATGACTACGAGAATCATGTCTGTTTACTTGGGAATGGTGGTACACCATAGGAAAGTGTGTAGGAGGAGTACAAACAAGATGTTGTTTCAAAAGCAAATGTGGTGGCGTATGGGGAGGAGGACGATTTTTTTTCCTCCAACCGATGATCCAACAAAAGAAGACTGTGTAAAATAATATTTTAGAACAAGGCGAAGAGTTGTAGAGTGCACTACACATTATCTTACTAAACTAAACAAATATTGTATAATATACTAGGAAAGTACATAGAAAGTGTAGTTTTTTTCTCCAAGAGAAGTGACTAAAAGTGGTCTTAACGGACTATAGATATGCACAGATAAAGCTGCTGTCCAATTCATTTAATTTCATTCTGTTGGGGAATAGGGAGAAAACCTCTATAGAAGATTGGTTGATCAAATCAGAAGAAAAAAATATTATAGAATATATATTGTTGGTGCTAATTGTACTACGCATTATATTTTCACTCACAGGTCTTTAGGACAGTCGCAGTTGTGGGGGAAAGTAGAGATATTGGTGGTTGTTGTGCTTGTCGTGCGGAAACAGTATACAGTTGGAAATATTTAGTACAGGGTTAATTTGTGCAACGCATAATGTCGTCTCCAAAGGAGTACCATTTCGATGCTGTTTATCCTGAACCTTTAAGCAGGCTAAGGAGAGGTCATGGCCACACCCATGGAATGGGAGGACTTGTGCCTTCTGCGGAAGCAGGACCTACAGCAGCGTCCTATCGAAGAGCAGTAAAAGAAGCAGAGAATGAATAGAGGATGCGCAGGACGCTTCAGAACCCAACCAATAACCTTTCAAGAAATTAAGGTAAATCGAGGTTAGATATGAACTTATAATTAAATGTGATACACAAATCTTACTTTAATCCTTGCAGGAAGTGGACGAAGAAAATGTTCCGGAACTAGAGCGCGAGCCTGAACTAGGAGCATCTCTGGGTAAAAGTGTTGCTGCTGGAGCCGCATCCCGGTCAGAGTCCGACTTGAAAGCGAGATTTGAGTTGTTCTACAAGTCAATAAACGATACGACAGATCCTAACAGCTCTGGGACCGTGCGAAGCCCTCCAATTGCTATATCGTTTCCTGTATGTCCAATCCATTCTAGTGGTCAACCAGCATCGCCACTTTGCCAGACAACGTGTATTGGGAAGCCCATTGCAGATATATCTGGAGACTCCAACACACGTCCTGTTTCTGATAGCTCATCGTCATCACAGCAAGCACCTTCATCAGCATCTGTCATCACCGCAACAACCAGTCCTCTGCTGAGCAACATTGCAGCAATTGGGACGAGAAGTAGATCATCGTTTTAATTAAATTATTTCATACTTTCTACCCAGTCATATATCTAAATTTTACATGGTTCAGGCATACAGAGCCTGGCACAAAATTTGTAACCGTCCAATCTGCATTTTTACTGGGATGAGAAAACGACTTTTATAGAAAAAAAACGAATACACGTCACATGTGCCTTTTTTCTCCTCCACGCACTTTAAGGGATTATCCACAAAGACCGTCACGAGGATTGCAAGATGGGTTATTTGTGAACGACCTGAAAAAACGACGGCTTGGTAGTACGACTCCTTCAGACGCCGTCCGAACCATCCTCATCGGAGGGGACTGAGCCCCCACAGCCGACAGGCGAGCCCCGCCGTCTGTCAGAGCCGCCCCAACGCCGACTGCCAAGTCTCCCCCTCAAGTCTCCTCGCCTGCTTCCTCCGGGCGCTTCGCATCCAAACCTCATCCTAACGGGTCTCAGTCCTCTCTGCTGAGGATGGTCCGGCACGGCGTCTGAAGGAGGCTTACTACCAAGCCCTCATTTTTCGGGCCGTTCACAAATAACCCACCTTTCAATCCTCTTGACATTATAAATGGACGAAACATAATGTACACGCGAACAGAAGTAGTGACACAAAAATACTTCTAGAATCATGGGTAATGCCAAAGTGCCTACCTTTGAACTGCTTCATCACACTTCCTTCAAACGATCCATTTTCATAGTTTACCTGATCATTTAAAAAATTCGATGTTTTTTTTATACAAAGTCATGAGATTTTAAACGACTCGATGAAAAGAAAGAAAGAAACGAAGAGGATTGATTTGTTATAGTGTAGCTTAAGATGTCATTGTAGAGGCAACTAACATTCATAGTAATCTTAATCTTATTTATTTTCGTATTAATTCATAGGTGGTAATCATTGTCACGCTAAAGATAAAAAAACAACTGCTTTCACGTTTTC
>JAAXOA010004456.1:0-10289 GCA_036561885.1 Salina celebensis
TTTAACTCGAAGGTGCACCAGCGCCGCATCATTTGCTACGAATTAATGGAGGAGCTGACATTGCGGATTTTGCGACCGCGTTATTTCCTGCAAAATTAATTCTTCATTGGTTGCTTTCCCAAGTGAGGCAGGCAATAATATATGCAAACCACTTATGTTCTACAACAACTTGCACTTGCTCCATTGTTGTGTAAATTTGTTTGAGTGGAACAAATTCTCTGTTTTTCATATTAACGACAAAGAAGATGAAACATAAAAGGAAAAGGATATGCATAGTTTTTGAATCTAATGATAACTTTAATGAAAACTTGAGACAAACTAAATCTGCGCAAATATTTGTGTGATAAATATTGATGTTCAGATTTAAAACGTGGACGCAAATACCAATCTAACAAGTGGCTCATTCTTGCAACTTTTTGGTCTGACATAATTTACATTACAAAAGATATGGATTAAATAAAATGATGCATGTTTCAGCGAAAAATTACCTCGTGTTGCTCACATGATTCATACTAAAGACGACTATTAAACGCCATCGCCACCGAAATTGACGTTTATTTACATCTCCATTCTGATATAAAATCTTTCGTGTACTTAAAGCAACCCTCATTTCTATCTAAACTCCCATACGTACATACATATTTCTCATGCATTCAATATTTCACGAAAATTGCATTCCTCAGCATGCAATTGCATGAACGTTAGAGCAGGTAAAGGTTGTGAAAATAAGTGTTTGTTGGAAAGGGCTTGAATCGTCACCAGTTGCGTACTCATTCGTTTTAATCTGATTAACTATGTATATTTTTCAAAAGTTTTTTTGAAAAAAAAGTAAGAAAGAAAGCACAGATACAACCCAGTCACCTGTGAACTGCGGTATAAATATGAAGGCACGAATTTGAGGAATTTAAGCCTCTGCAATATGAAATTAATTTTTTGTTCATTGTCTTTTATTGTTCCAATGATCATAATCTCAACCCGTATTCTTTGTAAACATTAGTAAACAAACAGAATCTTTTGTAATTCTACTGTGCTTCTGTGAAAATCCATTTTGAAATATAAGTAAATAACTCATTTACGGATTCTTATTTCTTCTTGAACGATCTGCTGCGAACCTTTATTTCAACAAACTTCAAGGAATAATCATAACCGAGCCATTGTCGCCAAGCGATAGAAACATATTTCGGTGGTGTAGCTTTGGTCATATCAGTGTAGAAACCGTTCAAATTCGCCTGAAACGATGAAAGAAATAAAAGTTTCAAATAAATTAACAATGCCAAATGCAAAACTTTAAAAGTTAACTCTGGCTATAGTCAACAGGTCTGTTCAACCAAATCTGTTCATTATAGCCAGTGTTTCTTATAGTCTTCACTATAGGCAACCGTCGAATTATTTATGCTTTGAAATTGAAAAAACGAGTATGTCTTGTGCTTGTTAGCCTCACAATTCCTCATAGTGAAGAAAAAGTATTACTTGTTTTGGACAAAAGCCCAAATACCCTTTCTGGATCTCATTTTTAGACTGAGTTGAAAGGCCCGCTTGGAGCGCATTTTCTTTCTAAGAAAATTACTGATCAATCAATTCGGTATTGCATTTTTTTCGTTCTGTGCAACGTTAGTTCTTTTATAAAGAATTCATTATAAAGCTACTCATTTGCATAAAATTCGCTTTGCTACAATTTGTGATGGATGGTCTGTGATCACTATCAATAAAATTCGTTGTAAAGTGATTTTCTATATATTCCGAGTTAACTAAACGGTCAAAATTCCAGCTTACATCCCAGCCTCTTGTGCACCACCAACCACCTTTATAATGGCTGGCTTTAAAATCATACTCTCTGGCACCTGGTCCGTTGTCTCGTTCTGGGGTACTGAATGGCATTCGGTTGTGAGTCGCCATCGCATCGCCTGTTGATTAGGTAATTTCAACGTGTTTTCAATTTCTATAACATACATTACAGGTTAAGTCGAATTAATTTAAGGATGATACCCGCATTGCCAGAATAATCGCCAATGTTTAGCCTGTAGTTGGTTGTCTGGTTTTCCACTCTAAAATAGCGATATTCTGCAAGCCGTGACTCATTTCGAAAACTCATAAGATCAATTCGTATACTTCTGTCGCCAGGAACCGTTAATGCGGATATGGCACTGAGACCTGTATCAATCAATATTAAAATTTATAGTCTGCCATAGTTGAATGTATGCTGCTGGATGAATTCAATACCGAGCCAGTAACTTCCGTTTGGGTCACCAAATCCTTTTTCGTAATCGAACCAATTTCTCTCAAAATTTTCTTTTCCTGGAGGTTCTCTTCTTTGAATAACAGTCCATCCACCACCGTCAGTCACCAAGTCATAATAAGCCTTTGCACCATTCCATTGTTAAGTAGCGAAGCTACTTTATGCAGATGCTGATGTCCGTCCGTCTGTCCGTCCGTCCGTCTGTCCGTCCGTCCGTCTGTCTGTCCGTCCCCCTCTCTTTCTCTGGAACTAATTGACCGATTTCCACGAAATTCGGTACGATTGTTCCTTTGCCCAATATAGCCGGGCTAACAAAGTTTCAGAGAAATCGGCTAACTATGACCGTAGTTAATTGCTCATTTAAAGTTAACCATAATATATCGTTAAGGACTCAAATTTTTTATTCGCTTTATCGATAGAGCTATTTGAGCAGATCATTTATTTCAATAATAGCGAAAATACCTCAGTCGATAACCTTCACTAATTACTTGGCAATTATAGCAGTTATCTATTATAGCCAAAGCTTCGCTACTTCTCTATATTTCGATTGTCGGTTTATTTTTATAATGAATCAGAAATAATTCAGTAGAAGTTGGAACTAATATACGTTCATTGAGATATCTTACTTCTACGCCCAAACGTTTCAAGTGTCCCGAGTACGGAAAAATTAAGTACACTCCATTGGCAGAATTGCCAGCGTTTTGGACATCTTCACAACTACGCGGAGTATCTGGAAACAACAACGTAAAATCCGCAGTGACAACATTTAACAGAGTGGCTTTTCTTTCCAACGAAGATTTCCTGTAACATACCATTCCCTCGCCTTTCAGCAAAAATAGTTTGATTTTGAGTAACTACAGGATGCATATGCTGAAATTTGTACGTTCGGTTGAATCCATTCTCCTCAAAGCTTATCCACAGGAAGTCCTGAATTTCCTATCTAAAACAACATGTTTTAAAGTTTAATGTTTGAAAAAAAGTAAATGATAAAAAAGATAGTGCAAAAATTACCTCAACACCAGGCTTTTGACTTGTTGACTGAAGTTTTGCAACCACAGTCAAGGTGGCATTGGCTGCGGGTGTGTAGGTACCAATCAATTGCTGACGAACTTCTTCGTCATCTTGGAACAGTTTTTTTGCCCAGGTCATGACATCATATATTGCAGCTTTACCACAGGAGGATTCCTTTAGTTGCAATGAAGACACGCTAGTAGATTGAGTTACTGTTGATGTGGTAACTAGCAGCAAACCAGCTGCTACCAGATAAGCTGAAAACGAAATGTTACATGTTTAGGAGACTTTTTTTTAAAGAAAAGAATCTTTTTAAACAGTTTAACCTGAATTATTCATGTATGCAGCCTGTCTGTAGAGACGCTTACTTCTATGTGGTGAAATCTTTTGAATTGCCCTTTATATAGGCTTACGTAAAAAATGAAACCGAAGTTGATGTTTTTTCAGGGATGTGCAGTCTTAGCTGCCATCAATGATATTTTCGCTCCTGTTCGTTCGAAAATCGTACGTGGCAGAGAGTTCCTAAATGCATAGTTAGTTGGAAGTTTCTTCGGCCTAAGTATTAGTCGGTGGCTGCATGAATCTATTCGAAACATAGAGCTACTGACCTGCAACCTGAATCATCTATTAGCATTATAACTGCATAAAATGTTGAAAGAAACTAAAAGATTACACCCACAAATGCCTTGGTTATATCATTTGTTAAAGCAATGAAAGCATTACTTTACCAATGAAGTTAGTTGTATAACTTTTGTAATGCCGATCTCTGCTAATTTTTCCTTCTTAAAACTTAATCCAATGAGCAAGTAGATAGATGATAGATTTTATGGTCATTAAAGATTCAAAAGTACCTCATATGATTGAATTTAATTTAAGTGCAAAAAGCGTGAAGATCAACAATCGAATCTTGATTTGATAATTCTATACATTGGTAAATGGTTAGGTTGGAATGAATGAAGTGTGTCTAATACTGTATTATGTTTTCATATGCGCATATTGAATGGGTTCATAATACGATTTCTTAAATAAATAGCAATATTTCAGAATTAAATTTAACAAGCAAATTAAATTTTTAAGTCGGTTATAGAATCGACTCTGCTGAATCCGAATTTACAAGTCTCAGGCCTGCCTGACCCGTCGTGCCGATTGGAAGTAATTGCAGAACTATTAACACACGTACTAAAACTTTAAATTTTGCGCCACAAAATATTTAAATTCAAATTTATGTTTGTTGTAAGCTAATCAAAGGAACTGCAAATCATGACTATCTCCAGTTATGCCAAATTCTCCCTTGTTTCGGCGTTTGATGAGTATTACCCAATAAAATTATGCGTGCATAACTACCACAAAATTATAGCTATAAACATAATTTAAACAGTTTTAGGATCAATGGAAGATCCTGGTACAGATTGTGTGTAAAAATTTAGTGATAAGTTTTTATTAAATTATAGCATGTTGCAACGTGCCATTGTAAAATATCCACATAAAAAACAATGCCATTCAAATCAGTTAATTGACAAGAAATGACGAATAATATTTTTGAGTATTTTTTTTTACAAATACTTTCATTTTTCTAAACTGTCACAACCCATGTTACACTTAATCTCTTCTGAATTGAATTTCTTTTCCGATTTATTAAATATTATATAATGGGGTAGTTAGTTACTATTATGAACAGCAAAATTGACAATTTTACGTTTTCTATTTCACTTGTCCAGCGTTGGCATAGTAATCGTCTATATAGCCCGTTGTTGGTTGTCTCATTTCCAACTCTGAAAAATTGTTGTTGAAAGTCAAAATCGACTATTTGTATTTGTAATTTACTAATAATATGCACGAGTCCAAAAAAATTCCAAAATGCTTTCTTGGTTTTTGATATGATAGAATGGGATGTTGACCTTTTCAACAATATCGTAACGAAACGAATAATATATTTCATTTTTTATTGAAATACTTTTTGATTTAACTACACCACGAATAAGATTTATATGCACAAAACACTGGTTGGATTTGCTAAAATCATTTCTTTGCTAATTATCAATATCACCTTATTACATGCTCTATCGAAATTCCTGTTACTTCTTCAGGAAGGATTTCCTGCGAATTTTCATTTCCGTAAACTGCAATGCAACTTCAGAAGTCCAGGGATACCACTTAATTGTTGATGCATCCCCTGGGGGCTTTGTTTTGGTAGCATCCACGTAAATTCCGTTTAGGTTGGCCTGAAATTTAAGGAAAAAGTATTTATATCAGAATGAAAACCAAACTTCAATAGCAAGTTTGGCATTGCTAATGCACGCAGATTTTATGCGAGTGTGTAATAAACTTACCTGGTGCCCATTGTTGTACCACCAACCTCCTTTATATCTGGAGGCTGCATTTACTCTGGCAAAATCGTTGTCTCGGTCAAATGTACTGAACGGTATTCGGTTATGGTAAGCCATTCCGTCACCTGTAGGAGTCATTATACATTTTTGTGTAGAGATATTAAGCTACTTTGAACGACAACTCCCACGAATTAGTTTGTGCAAACAGTACCCGCTGTGCCTGAGTAGTCATCAATGCTGAGCCTATAGTTTGTTGTTTCGTTTTCTACCCTAAAGTACCGGTATTCAGCAAACTTCCTCTCGCCTTGAAAACTAACCAGATCAATTCGTACACCGCTGTCGCCAGCGACAGTTAATGCGGATATGGCACTAACACCTGCAAAAGATATGCCAGAGTCTTGTATGCTAGTTGGCCGTAATGGTAAAAGTAAAGGGGGAATTTAAAGTTACATACCGATCCAGTGACTGCCGTTGGGGCACCAAACCCCTTCTCGTAATCGAACCAATTTCTCTGGAAATTTTCGGTCTCAGGCGGCTGTCGTCTTTGGATTACAGTCCAGCCACCTCCATCAGTAACCAAGTCACAGTAAACCTGCATTCATTCCGACGTGTTTACAAAGAATAGGAACCATTCATATGAAATAAGCTCCAATCACTGAGAAATGTTACCTCTACGCTCAAAAACTTCAAGCGTCCAGTGTACGGATAAATTAGGTACACTCAATTGGCAGATTTTCAATTTCAAAGGCGAAGGATGAGGCAGTCCTTTATGTGTCGGATATTCAATCAACCCAATCATTCGTTTTGGTATGCCGATCCCCGATTATTCTCTAACCAATATATCGATTGACGTTTATCGTCAAGTAGTAGTTTGCAAGAGGCACATCACTATGTGCTTTTAGTTCTTGGATCCGATTTACATGCAAAAAGAGTGAATAACCACAATTGAAACGTTAGCTGTTAAACATCGTTGAATTAATAGGTTGGATTAATACGCAAATGTGCCGAACCTTAACCTTCTCCTTTTTGTTATTCAAACAATGGACGGGTCCGCAGTATGATTTCATTAATAAATACAATAGCAATTACATACAATATCTCCGTCATTTGCTTTATGCATTCTAGTGTGGTAAAATTGGTATAGCTGTGAGAGAAAGAATCTGACAAAAGAACACACGACACAACGTAGTTAAATATTTTTTTGATTCTTACACGTGCCATGAGAACAAAGCAGGCTGGACCCCAATTAGATTTGAATATGCAGAACATGCAGTTCGGCATTAAAAACTTTTCTATTTTTGTGTATATTCCATTAAATGCGATGAATCCATTTCTCGCTATTTCGGGTTCTCTAGTGTTATAAATAATAACAATAGCTCTGAAAACCGAATGTGCTCCTTGATTTTCATTAACTCCAGTATCAATGGATGAGATATCCGTTGCTCTTCATGCAAAAGCTTCACGTCTTTCTGTTTCCGAATGAGAATTGTATGAAGAGAATGGAAAACTACCTTTAAAAATCTTTCCGTTGTATACCTTGCGCGAGCTATTAATTGCCACTGCACCCGGTCATACATGTAGTCGTAAAATTTTATTGTAACCTAACCTCTATTTTAGATTCAAGTCCCGAACTGAAAAAAATAACCTTAAAAATCTAAACGGTTGATTTGAATACATTTGGTGTCCGGTTTATTTTTATCCTTCATTGTTATTTCTACCAAAACTCTTGGATTTTAGCTGGTAAATGTGTACGCTTAGATCATGGATGGGTCGAGTGAATAGCTAAGCTCATAGTTTAACATAATTTGTTATTCAGCAACCAAAGACACTTGTAATTAACCGCTACAAAATATGTTTAATATCGTTTGAAAGTTTGAATATTGTACATTTTAGTTCATTTCTGATTTCATCCCTGAAATTTAGGTATTCTAAAATCAAAGAGTTTCCAAAAAATTCTCTTCAAACTGACCGATTGTGATGCACTGACGTGCGTATTCTGCAACAAAAGCTGTCGTTGGGAGATCTTTGAGGTTGGCTTGGAGAAGAAAAAGTGAATTTATATTTTGTTCTTTGTAAAAGAAAGAAGTGCATTTGAATTGTAAAAAAGTATTTCGGCTCAGGTGAGAGCTATTCAGAGAGAAAAAAGTTGTTGTGAAAAAAGATTGTCAGAATTGTTCGATCTCGATCGTGCGATCTCGCAAGTCTGGCGTGAAGCGTGGCGCGACGAATCGAATAAAATTTGTTCACATGGTAATTTCAAAAACTTGCAAAAGTCTTCATGGAAGTGGAAATCAGTATCAGACCACCAGCTCGTTTGGCTTCTGGATAATAATGAAGAAGCCAGGTTTTCTCTGTTTGGAGGACTTTCACATGCGTAAATTTGTATATTGGTCGTTTACCTTATAATAAGCATCAAACCATCCCATGGAGGCTTTAGGCACGTTAGAACGCATCCCAACAAAGATATTCTCAAGGATGCCTAATTTATGCATTTATTATGAAACTGAAATCAATATTGTGCCACCATATAAATAACAAAGAAAATGTTAAAATATGTCGTGCATTCCAGAAGTTAGTGAACGGGATTAACGGAGATGGCCGTACTGAGTTTTAAGCTTTAAGTCACTTGCCTAGTAGGCCCACACCTTTGTCTGATTATTTAATACCTAAACATCTGTATTATTCCATCCATCACCCGTTTCATAGAATTCTGGATTCTTCAAAAATGAATGCACAAACTTATTAGATACCCTTCTCGGTCCTGCAGAATGGAACAGAATATTTTTTAGAAGAATTTATGTGGAATATGTGTGACGCGAATTTAGAAGAAAATATTACCACAATTATATGTTGCATTCAAATACGAGTGATTTTCTTTCCAGAAAACATTGTAAGTCGTTAAAGGTAATGAAGACCATCTCATTGCTAAACCTTTGTTTCATTTATTATTTTATGACGTCAGTTAAAGGCATTATAACACGCATTAACCACTGTTTTTATGCATGATCAAGTCAAAAAGAATCTTTAATCGACTTGCATGCTTTGTAGGTTCGCAACAACTTTCACGGGGCCGGGTCTTGGTCCTAACATTTAAAATTTACAATTTGCAACCGCATTAAAAACTCTCCAAGTTTTACAATGTAGCATACGTTCTTTTAAACCCAAATACATTCAACCAACTAAAGTAGGACCATCAGTCATCAAGGTTAGTTGTCAGAGCAGCTTTGCTCGTGTCGTGTTAGTGAGGATTTAATGCGGAATTCCACCTCACAAATTTTATAAAAAATAAAGATGCTCCTTTGAATGCATTGTTATATGACTTTGACTTAACATAATCAAGTTTGATTTAGCTGTGTAAGAGCTAAACAAGCCACTGAAGGGCTTCTCCTCTTCATGATGGCTGACATGATTACGGCAATGTAAACCGCCGCGACGCATAAATAACATTTAAGCGAAACTAACCGTTAAGTTATGGACTCATGGATCCGTGTTTTCCGTGCGTCTGTTCCCAAACGCTGTATGATTTTCATAGACAAAGTTGTTATTTCGTAAAATTTCTTGAAAACGCAATGCACTATGACCGACTTTGAAGCCGTATAATTTTGACAGCAAAATTGGACAATTCCACGTCCCGACATGTGGCAAACCCATTAAATTGTTTATCCATATTCATATCAGTCATCAATTATACCTGCATAAATCAAACTGCAGTTGGTTGCGAGGTATGCGAAGAATAAATTAAAGTTATTGCATGTTACAAAAAGATCTTTATTTCTTCCATTAAATTATTAATCTTATTAAACTATAATTCATAATAAATTGTATTTTTCATTATTTTACATAAAGCACTAAGACTGACGTCTGTTCACATAAAAAGCTTACAGTCTTTAGCACTCAGCCCTGCAGGAAAAACATCTAGTAATACCTTGTAAGATGAATCAAACTTTATTTATATTTTTGGAAACACAAAGTTGCTCGTGGTGGGTCTGGTGCGCATGCTTCCGAAATTCTTTGCCACAGGTTTTACAAAAATATGGATGTTCCCTCAAATGGACCACAAGATGTTTTTGTAACTCCGATTTCGTTGCCGTGCTGAAGGAGCAAAACACACAGCTGAAGGGCCGTGCCCTTTCATGACGGCTGATTTTATGTCTTCGCAGATTTGTAGCCAGGTGAAACGATGCGCTGCACAACTGGCATTTATGTGCCTTCTCCCCATGCGTCTTCTCGTGCTTGCATCTATCACTGGATCTAATAAAGTCTTTCTGACAAACCCTGCATTTGTAGGGACGCTCCGTAGTGTGAGTTTTCATATGGGTTTTGAGGTTAGCCTCTTGGGTAAATATTTTTTGACACATTTCACACTGAAAGTTTCCTTTACTGTGAGTCCGAAGGTGACTCCGAAGACGTTCCTTGCCATTAAATGTTTTTTCACAGAACCCACATTTTAGCATATTCTTCTCACCGGGTTCCACTTGATGAACAACGGAATGTGTGTTAAGGTTTGAACGGCAAGCGAATGATTTATTACAGACAGTGCAGCGATAAGGTTTTTCTCCCGTGTGAGTTCTCATGTGTCTCGTGAAGCTGGTTTCACGTGCGAACTTCCGCTTGCAGACGTTACACACATGTTGTTTAGTTCCGTCATGGATGACTCTAATATGAGTAATCAGATTTCCGCGCTGTCGAAATTCCTGGTCACACTGTCCACATTT
>JAAXOA010004457.1:0-10285 GCA_036561885.1 Salina celebensis
TCGCTTACTATGGTATAATGGTATAATACTAAGAAATCATATGCAGGACTAGTAGACATTAAAATATGTATTACCAAATAATAAAGTGTGTGTAACGTATTGAGATTGAGAAAATGGAATACTATATGGAGCCGTAAAAGACGTACGTCTATGTAGGCATTATATTAAAACAACTGGCCTGGCTCAGCTCTCTATCTCTCTCGCTTCATTCTGTTTTCCCTGTCTTGGGTCGGATTTCGTATTAAAATAAAGTTCTTTTTGGAGTTTTGGGATGGAATGAATGTGCTTATTCGCTACTCCTCTATTTTCTCACACGACACAAACTTCGCGTAGCAGAACTATGTAGTTTTTTTGTTGTTGTTGGACTGAACATTATCAAGAGCACACATAGGAAAACCAAAGAACCAGTCCTACAACATTTTGCTACCAACACTACTACTACTACATCTACTACTGCTGCTCAACTTCACAATCATAACAATATAAAAAAAAATATCATCATCAACCTCGTCATCATTACTTTGCACATTGAATTGCTTAGACCTGTTCATATTCCTTACTCTATTACAGTTTGGAGATATATAGGGACACTGTCTGAAGAGTAGGAATAGCAAATAATAGTTAGAAAAAAAACATTTATATTTTCAAGTGGAGTCTCATCATCATCCACATCTTGAAATGAAAAGCTAGAATTGAACAATTGAAGGCGAAATGGAGAGACAGTAGTAGCAGTAGTGTACATGGAGATGATACGAGATACATGTCTTTGATGAAAATAGACTGCAGCACGTCTACCAAAAACAGCAAATTTTTTTTTGTTGTGGTGGACCCTCAAAAATAAAATATATACATCACCGTCACGAGAAGAGAACGGCTCACTTTTATTTTCACATTGCTAGTGTGGATATAGTGAAAATTTAAGCAATAACGAGGGACAGACGTGGAGAAAGTGATTTTCCCTTCAAATCAGTTCTTTATCATAAAAAAAAACTGGAAAAGCTGTGATCACATTGGACAGTTTTAAGTAAAATTGTTGATTGCTGAAAAAAAAAGTTGTGTGTATTTTGTGGGCTAAAATTGTGTAGTACAGTGGGAACGTTAATATTTACAATGTCAAAACTTTGAGCGATATTTGACGATACGTGATACTGGTTAGTAGTGGTGTGTATACATTGGATCGTTTTGAGAATATTATCAGTTTCCGCAAAATTATGCGTGTTGTACTGAAGTGCAATTGTTCCGGGACAAACAAGAAAATTAGTTTAAGCTATTTTGGCAGTGTCATAAAGCTCATGTAGACGTTTGGTAATAAGATACATCAGTGTCAAACGTAAACATTGCAAATTAGAGTTTAAATACGGAATTGTAATGGGAAATAAATATGCGTGATAAAGCAACCTTCACAAGAACATTCTAATATTATCTGAAATATATTATATTAGTTACATTTACATGTACTATTTAAAATGAACAATACTAATTATTTACTTTTTACAGTTTAAAAAACCAAATTAAAGCCGTATAAAACTAAATAATTAATAAGTTACAAAGTATAAGCGTGGGCTGCATTTTGAAATGATGATAGCATCAATATCAATACACTAGAAAAGAGATAGATGAGGTTAGCCGTTCCTTCCTGTAGAAATATAAAAAAATGTTTATAAACTTTGTATCCGCCATTTATCAATCTGTTGAGTCAAAGACCGGCTATATGAGCTGTTTTACGGGTGTAATAGATCGACATTTTAAATTCGGCCATAAAAATGGCACATGTCTGGTTGCCTCAGGTGGCTGCATTACCAACATGTGACACCATACTTTTGTTTTTGAGTTTATACCTTGTTATCTCAGATTTCACAACACAATGAATGACAATTAAAAGTTGGCCCTCTAGACAAAAATACTTAAAATGGCAAGGTGTCTCCATAAAAATGCAAATCAGGCCAATTGATAAGTAATTACACACTGCATAATGAGAATAATGACAATGCAGAAATGCATTTTTTATACTATTATGTCCAACGGAACAAGTGTTAAGTGCCAACATGCATAATTTTGCGATTCTAATCTTGAAAATAACTCTTTAGGGGATTAGCGCGAGTGTCACCAAACTCACGAGTGATTTCTTCTTGCGACGTGGCTCTATTGGTTTTGGCGCAACGGAAAGAAGACAGTGTTATTTAAAGTTTCAAATCGATCATCAAACACTAATAAAATGCCCTTGACTTGAAACTAGGAGTCCCAATAGCATACGTTCAAACTTCGTAATAGTACTAGACTAGATTTAGTGTTTTCAATCAATGTCTCCATTGGAAATTCCATAGTTTACTTCACCACAATTTCAACAAATGTAGCCGTTTGCCTTCCCAATAAATAAAGTGTACTCATAGTGTAAAAAATATATCGATTATCACCGAAATAAAAAGTTTTCGTTGATAATTCGACAGTTTACAACAATTCATTCCGGTACAACATCAACCACGCGCATTTCGTTTGTGTCGTGCTTTTGTGTTTAGGTATTCAACAAAAATCGCTTCCCAGAATATAGGAGTCCCAATAGCATCGTTCAAACTTCGTAATAGTACTAGACTAGATTTAGTGTTTTCAATCAATGTCTCCATTGGAAATTCCATAGTTTACTTCACCATAATTTCAACAAATGTAGCCGTTTGCCTTCCCAACAAATAAAGTGTACTCACTATAGTGTAAAAAATATATCGATTATCACCGAAATAAAAAAGTTTTCGTTGATAATTCGACAGTTTACAACAATTCATTCCGGTACAACATCAACCACGCGCATTTCGTTTGTGTCGTGCTTTTGTGTTTAGGTATTCAACAAAAAAACGCTTCCCAGAATATTATTTGAATCATCAACGCATTTAATCTGCGCCACGAGTATTCGCATAGTAATGTCAGTTTAAAACCAAGGAATACTAAAACAAGAGTTTTTTGGCCTTCTAATTATCTTCATAATCGTCATCTCGTAAAACCTTATCTTCAAAGCTACCCAAGATTTGGCTAAACGCAAACTGACAAGCTGCTCTATGTTAAACAAATACCAACCATTTTACACATGTAGTTAGGATTATTATGACTGTTACAAGTTGTAGTAATTTTAAGTCTGCAAGTGACGTGAGCGACTGTAGTTAAAAAAATCTTTTGGAAAGTTAACAAGTTTCCAGTATCCAGTTTGTTCCTGTGTTCAATTTTTTTGTAAGCGGACGCGCTTCTCAAAAGTAGTGAAATGAGTGACCATAGAAATGCCAAGGATGCCGTAGGTAAATTGTCAATATTGATATTATAGCGAATAGCAAATTGAAATTATTATTATTATTTTTGTTTCTAACTCAACACTCCAAATCCAGATTCATTTTTTCCCGATTTGTTTTAATAAAAGTGCAGAAGTACCATAAACCCTGCCTTGTTCAAGTAAAAAAAAAAGCATAAACAAAATTGATAGTTTTTCAGAGATTTTCTTTTCTTTTCCAAACTTGCAAAACTCAGACTACGACTTTACAGCAAGTACAACACTCGCATATAATAAAGTCTACAGTTTTTAATGACTTAGTACAATAAAGTCTGTATTTCCGAAATATAATATACCAAGTTGTGACTTGTGTCCAAGTGATACAGTATATTGATTTAGTGCAACTACTTTTCCCACCTATATCTCCTCATCCACTAAAACAAAATCTTTGTTTATTTTTTTGATAATCTCAACTTGTGAAAAAAAGACGAGGAAAAAATGAGCAGTGCAAATAACCAGAAGCTTTCCACTACGGAACGCGTCATCAAAAGTAAGTCGAACTTTCAACCTTTCTTTTTTTTCATGTGCATTTCCTCTTCTACTATGGGCTCACATGTTTTCCGTTGTTTTAACAGACTCAGGTAGACTATGACTATAAGACTATAGAAGAAAATGCTCTCATCTTTTTTTGAAGTAGTTAGGATATACACATAAACTTGTTCATCATTCTTTACATATCCGCTTCACTGCATCTAGGCTTTTTTTTATTGCAAGGAGTATCCTCGTTAAAAATAAAACACGTAAAAATCGTCGCTTATTTGAGCGAGTACTCTGCTGTCTCTCGGAGTTGCTTTAAGTAGATACTTACTTTAGTAGATCAGAAACATTATTCAGAGATTCTCTGTATCCATTCAGAGGTCCATCCTGACTACTTTCAGAGGACAGATTTTCCATTGCTTACGAGTCTAGGCTTGTTTTAAGAAAGAGAAAAAAAACGATAAGTTTTTTGAAGCCATCTCAGTTAAAGCAGTTATTGTTAGTAACGCATTTTCAAGTAAAAGGAGATGCTTGATGTATTGAATACTAACTACTTTACAAAAGCTCTAAACGTAAACGTACATAAAAAAAGAAGTTTGAGGCAGTTGTGGTGGCAAATGTGCATTCCTAATCTCTCCACATTTTGTCGTCAAAAAAATTCTAATGTAAACTTATTACTAGCGAGACTGGTTTCATATACGCCATTCATGGCATTTAAAAAAAGAAAGATTCGCTGTGTTCTTTTAAAAGATGAAAAAAAACACGTAAGCACAGCTTTTTGAGTCATCACTGCACGTCTCTGACAGGTTGAAATCCAGTCTTGGAGTGGAGGAGAATGATATGTAAAATGTGCAAATTATCTGTTTGCTTTGCAAAAAAAGTAATCATGCAGAGTCACAATATAAAAACGAGGGTGGCAGTGGTGTACCGTATTGTAAAGACAGAGCCATACAAGTCACCAATACTCTGGTGAATGGCTATTTATACTTTCAAGCGAGTAATAATACCGTTTTAAAGGAATAAATGAATTTTTGACAGAACAAACTCTTCATTTTGATTGGGGGGTTTATGGCAATGAGCAAGAATCTTGGATGCGATACCGAGAGGGATACAGTTTTAACTAAAAAGTGTCTAATCTAATATTTGTTCAACATGTTAATAAACTAATACGTGCTAATACTTTATAGTGTCACACACTATTAGCACGTTGAGTAGATTATACATGAATGCTTGGTGTGTCTTATTCCACGCAAATTTTTACCAAGTTTATCTCGACATGTTTGTTGTAAGCTTAGGCAGCAGGTGTGCCCTCAACTCAAAAAAATCGTTCGTTAATAAACATTATTTTTAATCCTTGAGACAGATTTTCACAACGATGATCATCATGCTTTTGATGTGGAAATAATAAGATTATTCGGTGCATTAGAGTTGTTCAATGTAATGGAATGTGGATTACTGCTCAAGCATTGAAAAAATAGCTACTTTACTTGAGATTTTGAACACGGCACTCTGTTTGAAGGATGGATCAAAGTTCTTGGTTTTATTTTTTTGTATAATTTATTACGTTTTACATAACGATTGTCTTGTTTCCTAACCTGTCATGAAGAATTCACTTTTATGTTACGGATTTTCATCCACAGTGAATTAAACTAGGCGATTCTGTTTAGTCTGAAAGAGAAAGAGATTCTGTAAGACTGGATGGCTAAATGGAAATATTCCCGAATAATGAATAAGTAACATAAAGAGTCTGTGCCAATTGAATGTATGGGAGAAACAATCAAATCTGAATGAATGATAGCGTTGACGATTCTTTTATGTAGACGTGAATAATATAAAAACAAAAGCACACGTAAAGGTCGTACTCAAATGGAATACAATGGGTATAATATGTTAATTTGGTTACTTTGATGTCATGCTGGAAATGCAAGGCAAGTCCGAAAATTTTAAAATGAGTGTGTTTGTATGAAAAATTCATGGTAGGGCAATCGTCCAAGATTTTCTTATATCGAGAAGATTTTGATTTTGATCCAGGCCAGCGTATGAATCACGATTTCGCATCATGTTAAAAAGACAGCTTTTATTAGAAAGATATTGGAAGGTATGCACGTTAGATATATGCAAATGACATAAAACTTATACCGTCAGGTTTGGAACTGGAAACAACCGAACATAAAGAATTTCTCATTGGTTTGATAGATAGTCAGCAACTTACGCCTGCAACTGAATGAGTTGCTGAGTTGCAATGGCAATACTTCAGTAATTCATTAAATGTTGATCCACCGACGGTCAAGTAAAAATGTTGCAATATATAAAAAAATGTTTGGTCGATCTAAAATGTTTCGACAATTATTATATCCATACAATGTGTAAACTTCTGTTGTTTTTGCGTAATATGTTTGATGTATCGAAACGAACAAACTTTGACAATAGGTTTCGGATCTGGGTAAAGGAATTGTGCTTTTGAGCAAGAAACAATGTGACGAAATGTAGCTCACAAATTAGCATTTTGATCTGATTAGAGCCTTTCCACATATTTGTATATAATAACATTATCATAAGTTGTCTGGCAGACCTTTGCTTGTCGAAAACTTTGACACAGGATGTATGAATTGGATAATCATTTTTTCTATTCAACTTCATCATATTCAATGGCATGTCACAAACTCCTACGTCTGAATCCTGTGACCTTTGTTCCTTGCTTCATGCTAAATACAGAAACTCTTACGATGGGATGCTGATAGATTATTTAAATGACTAAATTCTGAATTTTAAATGGCAGACTAAAATCAGACTAAAATAAATTTTTCATGAAGATTCCTGAATCGATTACACCAACGAGGTGTGAGCTACCACATAGGTGTGTAATCAATTCGTGTCATGGTTGGTGTGGTAATCAAAGTTATCGATAATAGCTTGATTTGAATGTAAGACATGGACTTGGTGAGACATGCCGGAAATCGATTCGAAATATGGTATGAAATCAGAATTGTCTGAAAAATACAGTGTCAGAGTCAGAAGTGAGTGCATGCTAAATACAGAAACTCTTACGATGGGATGCTGATAGATTATTTAAATGACTAAATTCTGAATTTTAAATGGCAGACTAAAATCAGACTAAAATAAATTTTTCATGGAGATTCCTGAATCGATTACAACAACGAGGTGTGAGCTACCACATAGGTGTGTAATCGATTCGTGTCATGGTTGGTGTGGTAATCAAAGTTATTGATAATACCTTGATTTGAATGTAAGACATGGACTTGGTGAGACATGCCGGAAATCGATTCGAAATATGGTATGAAATCAGAATTGTCTGAAAAATACAGTGTCAGAAACTGAAGTGAGTACGTTTGTCTGGATAACCACTGTTATGATATGCGTCAAAAAAGTCGTGTGGTAATATTATGGTAAACAAAGAGAAACACCAGAACTGACTTGAGACATCCATTTCTTGGTATTAGTATAATAAAATTTCAGATCATAAGCAATAGGCGGCATATGTATTAAATATTTTCGCAATTCATATGTATTAGATGTAATTAAACTAATCGAGGAAACGCGAATAATGAGTTCTAGCAATTTTATACCCCACCGATATTGAATTACCATACTACCTTCACATTTTGATAATTTTTGCTTATATATTTATTGAAAACAAATTAAATCTTTTGAACACGGCTAAAGTCTCATCTTTCTGAATAATTAAGTAAAATTACTACTTACATACTGATGTTGATGATGTATGAACAAAGACAAAAATGATAATTGAATGTGGTTAGTGATAATATGACGTTTACTATTTTTTGTTTTCTGGGACTTTTCAAATCTTCCGTTCAACAGTCAGCAACTTAAGTACTGACATGCATACAAAACAAATTGTAGTTTGTATTTCTAAATTGAATTAAAGATTGCAGATCTGTGAACTATATAAACAAAACCTCATATGTATTTATTTCGTATTTCATGTTTTACAATTTATAGCCTGAGTGTGTGCATTTTTGTGTATACAATTTCGACAAATTGTCGACTTATTATGGCGATTGAAGTTTACAACGAAACTTAGTAAATGTCCCAAAAACCAAAGCTTTTGCTACTTTTAGCTTGCAAAACTGTTGGTTGTGTTAGCGATTTAAACGAAAACTGTGTTGTTGTTTTTTGTTTTCATTTATTGATACGTATTGTGTCAATGTGAAGTATTGGTGCTAAGATTCAGGACCTTTTATATTCGAAACTATGTATGTACATGCATGAATTCAATAGATCTACATTGAGAATAGGACAAAACTGGTGAAACGTTGGTATCGCAGAATTAAAAGATTCGACGAATAGAAAGGATTTCACTCACCCTTGATTTGACATAAACACCCACTGATTGAGTAAAAAAGTGTAAATGTTTTTCATTACGTTTATTACGTGTCATTCAACAGAAAAGGCTGGCTAAAACTTCTATTTCGAACTGTTAAAATGGTCATCCATTTTCGACAGAGCCATAAAATAAAGCTGACCATTTTTACACGAGCCAAACGAATGACTTGAACTCATTAATTTGTGTTCACATTTACTATTGATTGTATTGAAAGCGGTGTCGTGTAAATTACAGCAGTAACCTAATTTCTAGGCGTGGTAAGTCAACTTTATATGAGCTCAATAACTTCATGCGAATATGAATACAACTAGTAGGCGTAAGATAGCAACTTCAAGGTTAAAACCTCGATTTAAAAATGGGAAACGTAAAAAGAATCTGCTAAAAGAACGTGTGTGGTATCCAACTCAAAAAGTCAAGTACATGCCATAAAATCATAAAAACAAAGCAATTTCCTATTTGTGACATTGAGCGACAAGTCCTTTAATATTCAGAACATCAGAACCCGTGAGGCAAGTTTTTATTACATGTGTATAAGTTCGTTTCAATAGACGAAATGAAATCTTGACCCCTGGATGTATGAGGTTAAGATTAGGTCTATCGGAATAGTATCATGGGATTTACATGTAATTATGCGTACAGCCCTGTTGTCATTCCAACTGTTACATGAATGTTTCTACTGGTGCCTGATACAAAATACTGTGGCAGAGTGTCGTTTTTTGGTTTAGGGATGTGATAAATGTCATAGCTTTCTGAAACTTAGCCATACATCTGCAACACTTGATTCAATTTCAATTTCTCTCTTCACATCTTCAATTCACCGGTCAGACACGTTTGTAAACAAACAAATGTAGAGTGCTCACTTCGCTCATGTACACTTACATGAAACTGATCTGTCAAATATGGACTGAGACTGGTGTCTCTAAGGTACGGTACAACTCAATCCATGTTATATCTCATTTTTTGTAGCAAACACAGAAATCTTCAATTTTGGTTAGCTCCCATGACCATGCTCGGAATAACTTTGATGGTGAAACATTTTATTACATTTTACGTGCTCTCGTAGTACAAATATTTGGTGCTGTCTAAACAAATACATATTTGAGTATGATCATTTCATCAGTTTTTTTTTTGTTTCCCGTGCAAGCCAAGACAAAATAGTGCAAAACTCCTACGTATATAGAAGTACCACAGGAAACCAAACAAGTAGACTGCTTCTCTCGTGATTGGCAAACACACAAATTTAATTCTATTTCATTATGGTTATAAAAATCCTTATGAAGTACGCAAAGGGCAATATCGCCAGAATAATATTATGTAGAACATTCATACAAGTACAAGAAGACATTTGTTTTCCATTCCGATGATCGAGCTGTACATGGCCTTAGATATTCTTGGAAATCCTGCTAAGCAATATGGAGCTGACCGTTAACGATATTGCTTCTCTTACAAGAAAAATCTCAAGTATACTTTGTCTCCATGATAACCCAATCTTTACCCGATTTATTTTATATTGATGTAAAAACGTGTTTTGGGCCATGAATTTTTCTTACAAGGATATTCCAGTTTTTTTAGAAGTTTATGCTACCTAATTTAAAACGTGAGCGTAATATAACGATCATCAGGTCACATAATACAATGTATACTTTAGTGAGCATCAAGATAATAATAACGATATGGGACTCGCGTCTTGTACTATGTTACCATTGCTGTCATTGCTTTTACTGACAAAATGATAATAGGATTTTCGGTTTTATTTCTTTTCCTATCCCTCCTTCCACTACTTCCATTCAAAGAGGTTGACAATCTCTATTGAAAATATAGCATGAATAAAGCCATATTTTTTGTAGTTATTTTACAAAATAATAACATGAAAATAGGGTTTTCATACAAAACTGCAATGTTATTGTATATATACCTAAAATATTATAGTATCTTGGTATTCAGCACTTACTGCTTAGGAGCAAGTGTAGTTGTTTATTAGCAGTTGGAAAAGAAGAAAAATGTGGTTTTAAATAGAAAAGTGGCTGTGTATATGTAACAGACGCATGTGGATTACTTTCTTTCCTGAATTCATCCTTTCCTTTGATAGAAGTAATGAAAGTACCAACTTCGAGGGAAATGCATGCGTAGTT
>JAAXOA010004458.1:0-10285 GCA_036561885.1 Salina celebensis
GAGCCGTCAACGATTTTGACGTAACCATGCTCCTCCAACGCCAACATCAGGTTAAACTTCCAATGGTTGAAGTTTTTCCCGTTCAACGGAGTAGCAGTAATACACTGGTAATTGGCCATTTTCACTAAACTCACAAGTACCTAGTCCTCTGCTACCATGTGATGAGTAACAACGAATCTACTCAGAGTACAAAGGCGACGTCTCGAGTAAGTAGTAAGATGACTTAAGCAGTGATCAAGAGTAAGAGAAGAGAGTTTATTAGAACTTAAACGAAGCAGCGTTTACACACGACTAATAAAGTAACAACGAGAGTAAGGGTATATATATGCATATTACCTAGAGACAAAAATATACAGATAAAGTTAAGACACTAAGGTACATCAAAAATAGAGAACATAGGTACACGCATAAATAGGATTTACGTATTGAACATGAGTAGTGAGTACACATTTGAGGAACATCTGTGTATGACTCACTAAATACAATATTTAGACATAATGAGTTTCAAATTGCGTCCATATCAATCCATGTAAGTAATACACAAGTAAGAGTAACACAGGAGCCAACAACAAATTTCTTTTAAATCTCATTGTTGACGGTGAATACGAAATGTATGCGAAAACACGCTGTTGTGCTGCATTGAAATCATTTCGTACTAAATTTAGTGTCTATTCTGAATCGATGACAACTGCAGTGACCTAATAGCTTCATGTTCTTGATTACCTGTTTGAGAAGCGTATCTCAAAACACTAAGGTGTGTGTTTCGCGAAGGGGAAATTGGCGATTTGATGATAATGGATAGATAAGATAAAGTTCAACCAATCTATCCCATTATGGTAACAGGGACCGAGAGATTGTGAGATAGAATGTATGTCAATGTGTCATAGTTCGCAAATGTGTTATGCTGAATAATTTAGTCTTTCCGATTTAAAGTATTTCTTGTGTCCGTGAACACAGAATTACTGTAATGCCTAAAATTTCTGGGTTCTAAGGCAGGTTTATTAAGTGTCGGTAGACAAGATACTTTATGCGGATGCCGGAAACGTCAGTTCGTCTGTCTGTCGGGTTGTTTGTAACCATGTCTACAGGCTCTACATAGGGATAAATTTCGAACAAAAAACGAGCCATGATGACGGGAAGAGCATCCTTCTCCAACAAGACACGATGTGACCTTTGATTCAAGTTCCAATTTTAAAAGAAAGGACCTCAAGGCCATGGGAGCACACTCCAACCAACTTAAAGCAGAATCTCATGTTGCCCCTAAGAATTCATTCCAGCTTGACTGTTTCATGAAATTTGTTAGCAACGAGTTTCTCATCCATTTAGCATAATATTCATGGGGTACCAGAACAGTTCCGAGCCCTGTCTGACCATTGCAAAGAGCTTCTTTACGTTTTAAAATATATTTCATATGTTGTTTAAGGCATTCTTGCAACTTTATCGTCAAGTTTGTCATCCACTCACGCTGCAGAATCATGCTTTGGAAATTTCTTTAGTTTTTTGCTATGTCGCCAAATTGAAATTCATCTGCAGGAAAATAGCGGACCTACTCTACTCTATGATAGTGATCCTGCAAGTGGTTAGTATGAAGTTGGGAACTTCGTATGGACATCAGGTCCTTTAAATGACGGTCGGTGTTCATGTGTGACATGGTAAGAAAGTTTGTAAGGGAGGCTTCAATCATTCTCCTTGTTTTTTCCCATCACATATTCAGTCAATAAATAGTACACATTTTTTCAGAATTAAATCTTTCTTACCACTCACATATAGCCACACTTGTTTCTGTTTCAATGATTTCTACGTCAGTTTTGGTAAATTGTTTGTGGTAAACCCGGTTTGAAAATTTTACACAAAAAGTTATTTTGGTAGCTCTCATAGTGTGCGAGGAATGTATTGTCAAAGGCGTTTCACAAAATATTCAATATTTCTGGAACTAAATTGTAGTTTTTAACAAAACATTTTTCTGTTACGATGTCTGTATGATTCATTCCATTGAAAACAATTTGAAATCCACAATCCCAGCAATTTTTTTCACTTACCTTGCTGGTAATATTCGGAGCTGCGGTTAAGTAAATCCCTAAATGATTGTCACACAATTTTAAAATACGTTCAAACAACCAGAAAAAAAACTTATCAGGTTGTTAAATAAAGCTCTGAGTCCCAACCTTGGCATGAAAAAAAAAAACAGATTTTCTTCTTAGGATCGTAGCTGATCGGAAAGCTATCTGCAAGCTTTTTCTTTCCGCACAACACATTTCTTCTTTGTTGGTGTGGTGTCAAAGTGAAAGTACATGTTTTTCATATAATTTGATTTCTTTAAAGAGACCAGTCGAGAATGTATGAAGTAAACTGTGGTTTGAAAGCAGTGTAGATTTAAAATGTCCGTTACCGAAAGTTCACTTCTTTTGGCAGTTAAATATTCCATTGGGTCATTAAAAACAGTTTTACTTTAGTTTATCCGTGTTTCCATTTATGCATACATGCTCATAACTAATCTGAAATGTACAAATGCTAGCTTAGCAATAAATGAATGAAAACACTGGCAATAAGATGTTTCTAACAAGCTAAGGAACATGATCCGAGTAGTGTACAGAACATGCAAATACTTTCAGTTTATTAGTAGTAGCAGGCTTATGGTCTGGTTGATAACAAAATCTTCCACAGCTGGTGGCGTCAGCAATTCAACGTGCGAAGTATCATTCAAATATATTTTGAGGACTGGACAGCTCTTGAAAAAGGTCCGAAACCACTTGTTCCTGAATAGGTTGTTGTTTGCAGGCATCTGTTTTGTAGTTGATGCAGATGCATCATTCACCTTGGCCAAAGCTCCGAAAAAGAAGAGGATCGAGATTCCACTCAAAATACAACTCCACCCGCACACAAAAGCCATTCCAGGATCGAATTTGTCCTCTTTGGAATCCCGTAGCATGTTCAGGGTACTGTACAAAGTTGTCGTTTGGGTTACAATTTGACAGGCCAAGTTGAGCAGTAAGTAGGATGAGTGAAGATCTTTATGCTTGACCAGCATTATTTGTATTTCCCGAAACATTTGGGAAGGAACATTTTGTATTCCTGATGCCAGCACTTTTCTGAAAAAAGAAAGAAAACCTGTCGTGAAAATTTCTTTTATCCTAACCAAAAAGTTTGAACATAACCGTTCAGAAACGGTGTAACTGGTATTGAAAATGTATCAGAATTTTATGGATTTTTACAATGTGTGTTAGTCATATTGAAATTAATATAGTAACGTGAGGATCGTGTCCTTTCGAAAGGACAATTTTCAATAAGAACTCTCAAGGCAATAAGACCCTATATCAGCCCTGGTTGGTATTCAGGATGTACGTTTTACCCCAGTGCACTTTAGAGAGATTTCGCTGGAATAAACACTGTTGTTTACAATTTTATAGCTAGATAAAGTTTTCTTTCTGCTTACCTGGAATATCTGTCAATATATCTGCTGAAGCAGTAGCCCTGAAGGGCCATCAACACAAGCTGAATTACCAAATGGGGGAGAAGAAAGGTAAATATCGAAAATGATACTACAATAGTCAATGGCTTTGCCACGATTGAAGCTTCCGGTCCATTACATTCAGCAAGCAGCCAAGATCCCACAACCATTGGGTAGCAAGGTTGAATAAACAATCCCAAGTGATACGAGAAGGGAAGGTACGCTGTCAGCGACTGAGCCTGAATAAACAACTTTGTGAATCGGGCGTGTTTCTTAATTGAGGCTATTTCAGCAGGACTGTTGTGTTCAAAGTAAGTTCTCTCAAATTCCAGCATGTTGTTCAAAAGTGCAACAACTTTAAGGGTCCGTGTGCAAGTTAAGTGGCCACATAGCAGACTCATGATAGCTCCTGCTGATATCATGATGCCGTGGATTCGCATAGTGTTATTGGAAACATCCCAAAGCCAGATAATTTGAAATATTGCGAAGAATAAGTAGATATAAGTAGTATGAAGCCTGAAATTAAAGAAGCCTTGGTGAGATTTTACGACGAACTCGTTTTTGTCCTTGCTCCAAGTGAAAGGAACGCAAGGATTGAACCAGTGGTCACACATGGTCCGTGTCCAAAGAAATGTTTTGAGAAAACCAGCTTCGAGCAGGACCATTATTCGAATTGGATGCAAACGAGGTTGTTTAAACGACTAACTGGATGATTTGTGGTCAACACTGTTAATGTATGAGGACAAGCTAAAGGTCTAGTTGATTATCAAAATTATTTGGTAGCCCTGAATAGCGTCGGTTTCGTAGCCTGATTTGATATTTAACGGGTCTAAGCACGCGTCCAGTTAAATGAGGCTTAACCGATTATCAGAAATTTTAGCAGCTTTTATTTCGGTTTGACGTAAACTAGTTTTATACCTAACATAAAGGGCATTTATGCTGAGAACCCAGAGTACTGTTAAATCATTAACTCTCGAATTATTCACTTTTCCTCGTATATTGTTCCTGAATATTTATAAATAAGCCGGTAAAAAATATCCTTTAAAAATTCGTCTCCAAATTGCTCCAGGATATATTATGAATGACTGCTAAAGTGATAGGAATTAAAACTTGGCTTAGAATAAAACGAGACTATATAAACTGACAACAAATAATTCATTGAAATAAGTATAGCGAGTTATGCTGCAATCGTTTATGGTTGGAAATGGGTTCGAGAATATAATGTTCAGATGCCATGATAATTGGACGATGCAGATAAATAAACAATTCTTTTGTCGAGAGTCACGAAGATATGCACGAGAAGGGTAAGTACATGGTGTTTGAGTGGACGTTTCGCAAACTAAACTTAAACATACTCAGAATGTGTACTATGAACCGAAGAGTGCTTGTTGAAAAAAGAAAACACATCTGTCCTTCAGACTGTCCGTCCGTCAGTCTGTCCGCGTGTAGTCTGAAGGCGGCACACATTAACCAAATGTCAGCAAACTTTGAGAAATGCTTCCTGAGGTCATCAGGTACTTACCAGAATATTTTCAAGTCGAACGCCAGCTAGGTGAGGAGGGACGCGAGATCAAAGCTGAATCGTTTTAAAAGGAAATAACATCTTATCTAAGATACTAAAATTACTTAATAGATTTCTAAAATCAATCGATACTTGCATGAGGAGCGTTTTTCACTAAAGAACATATCTTAAATTTTGTCAATTATGACAGGAATTGACGCCCAAACTCAGAATATGACAAATTGAAAAAATCAATAAGTCGTATGTTTCGTCGGTGATTACTTATTCTGCACGAGTCGCGGTTAATTCCTCTTTTCCTCTCAGGTTACTGGGTACGACGTGAATAATAATTTGGGACAAGAAACCCACAATTTGAGTCTTAAGTGCGGATTTGATACGGCTACAAAAGCCATTTGATTAACGAGTTTTTTGGTTTAAACGACTCATCATTGTCAATTAATCTTCCCAGTGAACGATATATGTAAATTTATAATTTCTCCAGCCGCTATGCTTCAGCTAAAACAAAAACTTTGGTAGGTAAATTTGCAATTCATGGTAATGTAGCAAGAGAAAAAAAACATGACTCTGTAGCCAAATGCCCAAAAAGAATATATGGCAAAGCATGAGTATATGAATTAAGAATTGAGTAACTAACATGAAGAAAAATCCAATTTAATTTCTTCACGTTTTATAACACAAGGTAGAAACAAACGACTGTAGAAAGCACGTGAAATAGTCCCATTTCATTACCGTTTGATTTCATGCCATTATTTCAATCAAACGTCAACACGACATCCAGAATTCTTGAGAGTAGCATCCACAAGTATTCAGCAATTAGTTCTTCCTCCAGGTACCAGAATTGTGAATATTTCAATCTTACCGGCAGCATCGCTTGCGCTCGCAACATGTAGACTTTGGTGATTCGTGTCGTGTGTTTGTAGTGAATTAGTTTTGTCCGCCAAATTTGAATCTTTAGTGCAAGCGGGTCAATGCTTGCAGACACACAAATCATCGGGAAGAGCCCCAGGTGGAACAATACCATTGGCACAAAGACAATACAGAATGCCAAGTAAACTGCTTCAGTGATTTCTGCTGGAAAATCTCTTCACAATCGCCCAGGAGCATCCCAGAGTTACCCAGAATCATCCAGACATGGCATCCATTGGTTTCAATTAGTGAAGAATGCGTGTAAATTAGGTTTCCGATATTAAAAATTTCAGTTTTCAAAGAAACTTGTCACAAAACCAGCCTTTGCATCACAAATTCTTGAAGTAGCGAAAGCGAACTAACGTTCAGTAGTAATATCTATGACTAATGACCCATTGAACTTGAACAAATGAATTCATGAGTCATTTAAAATAAACTTAAATTGCACCACTAGCTTCTCAACCTGACGATATTTTATGCAGATGTATCGAGAAAATATTATCAGTACAATGCTGTACTGCTTAAGTTGCAACATAGCTAATTTTAGTAGCACCGGTAACTCGTCAACTCGACGAAATTAGGGAATGGTGCAATTAGAAATAATAAACCCTTAAAAGCTGTCAAGAAGGAACTTAAACTTTTGACCTTTGACAATGACCGTTGTGTATTCCCGATGGGCCACAAAATTAAAAAGTTTCACCGTATTTTTTAAAAAAAACTTTGATTAAAAAAAAACTGCCATTAGTAAGGATCGATCATGTGACCTCATGGGTTCACGAGCTTGTGATCTGACACATTTAACAACTACGCCATGACCCCATTACTCTCAAGCCTTAGCTTCATAACCTAACTTTGATGTGTTTGCTTCTCTTTTCCACTGTGAAATATTTGGAGGAGTTTTCCTCCACTTTGGTTCACTCCATGAAACGGAAAATTAGTAATAAAACTTCGTAATAGTCCTAAGACTGCATGCTGAAAATTTCATTCCAAAAAAATGCAACGTGTAAGAGGAGTTGTGTTTTCCAGGATTTGAAAAAAAATGTAGTTAAGTTACTAATATTCAAAATAAAAAATTTCGTCCGTTAATTGACACTATAGTTAATTTTAATTGACTCATCTTGTGAACCTAACGACGAGGAATTTTGGAAATTGCCGCGGAAGATCCTTGGTAACCTAGGACTATGTTAATTTTACAGTCATACCAATTAAAAATTTGCATTTAATATAGCACCAAACGAAATAATGTAACATTTTTATTGTATTTTATTCCTTAAGCCGTGGGAAAATTAGGTTTGATTGCCTGGCAAAAATATTTATTGTTCGTGTGGTAAATTCTATCATCTATACAATACAATCTTCTAATTTTTCAGTAGTAATTATATCGTTTCATGATAATATGGAAAATCTCAATCGCACTTTTTTACCGTGAACCAGAATGAATTGCATTTTTAATTGGTTATCATGTTCATAATCACTGTTGTCAAGTTCAAATTATCACATTTATCCCTTATCCATGACAGTCTGTCCAGATTACGCTCAGGACATCATTAGCCCCTTCAATACATTTGCTAAAGCTCAGTGTTAAATTCAAAGTATGGGAAAATTAGGTTTGATTGCCTGGCAAAAATATTTATTGTTCGTGTGGTAAATTCTATCATCTATACAATACAATCTTCTAATTTTTCAGTAGTAATTGCATCGTTTCATGATAATATGGAAAATCTCAATCAAACTTTTTTTACCGTGAACCAGAATGAATTGCATTTTTAATTGGTTATCATGTTCATAATCACTGTTGTCAAGTTCATATTATCACATTTATCCCTTATCCATGACAGTCTGTCCAGATTACGCTCAGGACATCATTAGCCCCTTCAATACATTTGCTAAAGCTCAGTGTTAAATTCAAAGTCTTTCATTACGCATCGATAAGACCGAGGCTTACCCTTTCCAACCAAAATGACGATAGTCATTCTTTTGGCTCTAGTTTCCGCGTGTGTTGCAACTCCAGGTATCAATTTCATTTCAAATCGGTTAAGTTTTTGAAAAATTTGATCTAATTAGTTTTGTTCCTTGAATAGTTGCTCGTGGTGGAAGGAATCCTGTTAATGTCCTTGTGAACACTGATTCCCAGTCAAAATGGGACTCTATTGAACTTGCATTCGGCAACGTAATGGATTTGATTGAAGGATTCTTCGACGAAGTAATGGATATGGCTAACAGCGACAACGCAGAAGTTGGGCGTGTCCTAAGCAAACATGTGGACGCTGCTCTTATCGAGCTCGAGAGCCCGCTATATCAAATGGTAGATTCAATATTGAACAGGACACTTACTCGTGATGAGACTACATCAGTTTACGAGCGACTTGAGCAAATACTGGCTACATTCGAAACAAATACGGCTGAAATTATTCTTCAACTTTCACAAGATGCTCAGGACTATATTCAGAATTTATACGAAGTATTGAGAAAAAGAGGAGCGTACAACTTTAGTATTATTTTGAGCTGGTTGGACTAGTGACCTTTTAACAGAAAGTTGTTAACTAACCATATTAAAATGAATGTAATGGCTTTATCAGATTCCGTAGATTCTTCTACCTAATCAAACCGTTTGTGTATTTTTAGCCTTAAACCTAACATCTAATTAAGAATGTAAATATTAAATAAATCCCAAGTCACGTGTCAATCATTCGATGCAGAATTTGCAGAGCACGTACTGCGTTTTGACCGAAGCTATCATCCTCCTAAGCGGCAACCTGCTGTATATCATCTGACTTTGTTTACTCTGTGCATGGCTGGTACAGGCTATAGCGTACCATCCCGAACGGCCAGTGTTGGGTTATCCATGAGTAATTTTGAATCTTCTCGGGTAATATTGGAGTCCGAGCAGGGCCTTCGCCAGGCCCCTGCTAGACCCTGCAATGTAGGGGGGCCGGGACACTTTTTCAAGTAAGGGGGCCGGGACACCAAGTTCTTCAGGCCCTATATATTACTGAGAATTACTTTTTTTAAATGCATACAAATAAACTTAGAACCAACACATCAACAGGAGAATTTATGCTTTGCTGAACAAAAACTTTACAAAAGTGCCCATGGCATAAGATTTCTTACATTTCCCCATATGCAACGTTGGTTGTGCCAGCTGCATGCAGGACTGAAACTCTGTCTTTGCAGACTGTTTTTGTTGTGTGTGATGCAGTTTGCTTCAGTTTTCCAGTGGAGTGAGTTCTTACGCATACAATTCGTCGAGTTTTAGAATAATCTTATAATTTTGAAGTTGTAAAAAGCGTAAAATGGGTAGAGACGTGCTGGAAGAGCAAAATCCACTTGTAAGACATGTTGACAGCATAACTCAAAGTGAAAGTGGCACAAATGTACTTGTCTTGTCAAAGTCAAAATGAATTATCAAAACTTGTGGCAAGGTAAAGGATCGAAACTAGTACGCAATAATGGCTGACAGTACCACGGATATCTCAAAGAAAGACCAGCTTTTACTCATAATTCGATCGGTCTCCGTTTCGCTGTATGGACGTGAAATTCACTAGCTGGTCCTGCTGTTAACTTAATAGGCGCACGTAAAAATGTAAGACTTTGATGATATTATGGGAACGTTGATGATATTACTTAAACCATTCATTGGTAAATGTAATTAATACATGGTGTTTTAGAAACACATACGATCGAACCTCTCTAAAGTTGGTGACTGGCGACAAACTTCACGACAGTATGTATTGAGCAGGGCACGTTAAAGGCATAGGTAAAATGCACATGGTAAATAGAGTTCGGGCGACATTAGTCCCTACTGTTAATGAGGGGTGACCGTTATAGGGCAGTACGTTTTTACAGGGATTGGGTATAAATCAGGGGGGCCGGGACACTCCTCGCGAAGGCACTGAGTCCGAGTTTGATATACAAGTTATACACCAGTTTTACCTGCTACATAATTTGCACACATTGTTCAAGGGATCTTAACCGAGTCATACTCAAGTAATCCCTTTGCGTAAATAACGTGTTGTACTGAAGCTTATTCATACGTTGAAGTAACGGGAGAAAACTGATTCAGACAACCACAGCGCAGCAACCGCGCGGGGTTCTGAGAATTAGAATTGCTTCATCAGATGCTTTGTGTTTATCTCATAAAAAATTGTTGTGAAATTTATCATTTCTAATCATAAGTGATAGAAACAATAAGCGAATTAAAAGGGGAAATTATCGAAAGTACAAAGTTTCGATTAATTTAATATTCGGGCAAAGTGCTGGTTCTGTTAAAGTTCAGTCACCCAACCGGGTGATAGGCTCAAACCAAATACAACTCAACGATGTCACCCTACCCATTCCAAGCAGCAGTCAATCGATTCCTGGAAGTGATGGTTCGTTTAGAAGTGATCACAATTTTAGAAGCGATAGTT